>JAHTLZ010003399.1:6457108-6525994 GCA_023846285.1 Phrynocephalus versicolor
CAAACAAACAAACAAACAAACAAACAAACAAACAAACAAACAAACAATCTGTTAACAGTTTTAGAGAATTAAGGTTACACTGCTTACAACAAATGTAAAGCTATTTTAAGTGTATTTAACTTAAGGGTTGTGCACAGTACATGCATTTTGGTTTCTGAAAACGTTTGTGCTAATTATGTTTGTTCATTCTTTCAGCGTCCCAAGGGACATTTTCCTCACGAAATGTGTCAGCCATATTTACTATTGGACTCAAGTTCTCTAAATCTTTCTGTACCATTCTGATGTTTGTCTCTCTTTCAGTCTTTTTCAGTGGAAGAATGAGATTTTGTTCCTGTCAGAATCACTTTATCATCACCTTTGCCTGATGTAGCATATATTGTGCTAGTCAGTCCCACTGCCACAATCAGATAAAGGGAATCTAAAGTGACATAGAAAAGAACAACATATTGCATCACAGTCTAAAGTGGCACTGAAGAAGGAAAAAAAGAGTGAGATAGAATAAATTTAGAATGAAGTTAAAAATACTCTGAAAATACAGAAGGAGTCGTGCATGTTCATGAGAGACAGGGAGCTCTGTTGGAAAAGAGGAACACTAAACAAAAAGAAAAAAGAAAAAAAAGCAAGATGTTGTGGCACTTTAAAGATAAATTTTGGAACTTTGTCCACTTCAGACATATGAGTTGCAATTAATCTCTAGTTGTAACTCATATATGTGGCATGGGTATGAAAGAAACAAAAATGAACCAGACTGGTTCGTGGTTTGGTTCCTGGTTTAGTTCATGAAAACCATTATGCTGGAACATAATGAAGCACCAAACTTTTTTTCTGCTCAGTGCTACATTTTGCGTTGAGAAAACAGATGCCTTTTGCTCCCCTCTTGCTGCCCTATAATCTCCCTAGCTATACCTGCCTCCTCATCCTCTTCCTTCTACACCACCACCATCTTCAGAAACAGCTGCCTGACTTCCCGTTTGGGAAGGAGGTAACAACATAATTATTATAGAATTTAAGAAATACTGAGTGATAGTTGCTATTCAAGATACAAAAGAACTACAGAATAAGAATTCAGAGGAAAACAACTGATATAAAATATACAGTGACACCCCCCCCGCCCATCACGGGGGGTTGACCTACAATAATTGAAAATCCGTAATATGTGGATGAAGGTCAGGTTGGGCCTGGGGGGCCTAGCTGGGGGTCCTTGTACTTACCCTCAGCCTGGCCTGCGAGGGCCTTCCTGGGCCTTCTAGAGGCTCCCAAAGGGCCTCACTGAGAACTAGAAGTGACTTCTGGATCGCAAAAAATCATTTCTAAGGCCTCTGACAGGCCTAGAAAGGCCCTCAGAGGCCTCAGAAATGATTTTTGGTGAACTGGAAGCTGGTTCACAGGTAAGCCATTTGGGGGCTTCCAGAAGGCCTGGGAAGGCTCTCACAGGCTCATTCGGGGCAGCACTAGTGCTGGGGTAAGTGCAGGAGGCCTGAAACAGGCCTTTCCCCCTTACCCCAGGGCCCTTTTTCATACACTGCGGTCCCGCAATATAGCGGGACCACAGTATATGAACCACAAACAGGTAGAGGACCACTGTATATACACATGCTTGACACCCATAGCAGTGGATTAAATGTCAGCCAAGGTTTCTCAAAAGCACGACCAAATGTAATAATAATTGTTGTTTACAGTTAGTCTAAAGTGCCACAATATTTGTTTTATGCTTTTGTTTTGATTTTCTTGTTAAAATGTTTACAGAACCAGACTTCAAAACAAATGAATATCAAACATTATGTTAAACTAAATTGAAATGTCATGCCAACAAGTTTAGGAAACACTGCAGTAAATGTAGACATTATGTAAACCAAATATGATATTTGTTGCTATGTCTCATCAAGTAGCTTCCCATATATGACAAATTTTCAAGATTTCAAATTTCTAAGATATCCATGGGATTTTCATAAATGAAAGGAAATTCAAAACAAGATATTTCAAATCTTAGTCTGTTACACTGTACCTCACTGGCTGTTCTGCGGCTGGGAGCCCAAACACTGGCACTTATGTGATGATGGGGATTAAAATGAAGGGAACCTCTTTAAATCTGACCAGCATCTAAGTCATTTTCAGAAAAGTTACTGGAAGGTGCCTTCCCATATTTGCTGAACCAAAAGTAAAAGGATGAAGTAGATGAAATAAAAAAGAAATGCTAGCACATTTTAGCCGAAAAACTCTTTACTGCCAGCCACTAAGTTGGAGAAGAGCCATTTCACCCCCATAGAATGGAACCCCATAGAATGGAAAAACAGAAACAAAAAATAGATAATCACCAGGCAATCATAAGAAAGAGGATGTGATCATCTGATCACAATTTTGGGATCCTGGATACTGATACATAGCTGAAGGATCTCCAACCCTAAAATAGGCCAAATTATGGGAAGGCTCTAGGGTTGTGAGAAAGAATAAAAAACCCAAGTGCTGACCTGTATTTTTTCCCCCTGTGTTGATTTGAAAATACTTGTTACTGGAAAATATACTGCAACAATCTCATTTTTTTCACCATTCAGCCAGTACCTTAAGTTCAGCATTTTGCTTCTTCAGTCCTTCCACAGTATAAGATATCTCCTTCCATGACTCAGTTTTGGCCTTGGCACATTCCAAAACCTGTTCAGCTTCTTGCTTAGACTCCAACCATTGTGTCGAATCTTTCAGCATTTCATGCAGCTGCTGTCTTCGGGTTTGAAGATGTCCCTGCACTTCATCCCACTGATTTTGTATCTTTTCAACTGGTGAGATACAAAAGTGAAAACAAATATTGTGGTTTTTTTGTATATAAAATTGTACATTAACAGCACTTCCAGTATGAGTCTGGATGAATGCAGAGGAATTCTGGAGTCTCTTTCTGGATAAAAATTTAAGCAACAAAAACAGATTTAGAACACATTATTGTGACAATGCAGTATATTTTCAGAATGACAAGGAGGCCAATAATAACCCTATGATTTAATCCAAATGTGTGCATACCTAATAGTACAAGCCCCATACACAATGGGAGCTGTATTAAATCAGGGAAATATTAGGCATATCAGAGACATAAAAGAGAGTTTTTAAAAGACATTTATAAGTATCTATGGATATGTGATTTTAACTGCAGGTCAAATAAAAAGTAATCACACATTTGCATTTGTGAACAGAGGCATAAGGGGGGTACAGAAGGAGCAACAGCAGTCAAGGGAAAACTGAGAGGAGCAATGAACAAGGGAAGTGAGGAAAAGAATGGCTGATAGTGTAACATGTGTGTGGAAAAACAGAGCAGAAAAGAATTGGACTGGCCATCATTTTGAAGCACAGTCGGGCTAGATGTGGTATGATTTGACGGGATTCTATCTGGTTTTTCAGTTCCGGCCATCACTTTCGTGGTGTGTTGAATGCAAAATATAGGCAACTTTGAGCACAAAGAGGCATTCTGTTCTCTTTCACAAGGAGAAATTATCAATACATAAATAGGTTTCTCCATATCAAGAATTCAGTTATTCAGTGAACACAAAGGAATAGCTTCTGCCTAGAAAGAGCTTCAGTGGGAGCTTCAATGTTTCTCCCACATCTACAGGAGAGGCTACATGGCAATTCTGAGTATTATTTAATACATAATAAAATACAAAGAACATTATTATCAATTACATAGAATATTACACAACAAAAGTTACACAACAAAATTAAAAATTTAATGTGATTTTATAAAGATACCAGACATTTCAGTTTAGAGTTCTGTTTAACTCTTTTGATTTAGGAAAGTTAAGTCATGATTTGAAAATAATTTACCTGACTGTTCCAATCAAGTTCTCCACTAATTAAATCTCGTGTTATAACACATAAAATGCTGACAAAAAATTCATTAGAGAAGAGTTAAAGAGGACTTGTATATTAACTACTGATATATTGCTAAGCAGTCTAGAGACGTCATGAGTAAAACGTCTATCCATCACTTTCGTTTTACACATAATAGATAATTCTTCTAAATATACTGAGAACAGCTTTTGAAATTGAAAATAAACTGGTTTTTAAAGTAAGCACTGAAATAATGGTAAGTAGAGATGGGCACGACTTAAAAAATGGTGTTTCGTTTGTCGTTTGTCGTTTAGGGGGTCCGTTTCAGTTCGTTTTCGTTTTTCGTTGGTTTTTTGCAAATTTTTCATTTTCGTTTTCGTTACGTAACGAAACGAAAAAATGAAAACGAAAACGAAAAATTGCTCGTTTTGTGCCCATCTCTAATGGTAAGAATAACATGTTGATGTATCAGATAGTTACGTCAAGGGAGATATGCTAGTGGGTCTTACTATCAGAATGCTGCCTCTGGTTTATCCTTAGGACAGATTTGAATTTGTCCCCTCCTGTCTAGAATGGCAGGTGATGAAAAAGACCCCATCCTAAGATCATAATGAAGCCAGTCATAGTATACATAACACAGACTTGAATTACTTCTCTCACTTGGCTCATGTGATAGTGCTGACAGGGCAAATGCCTCAGACATGCTGTTATGACAGTAACTTTAATCATAAATCCACAAATCACTGAGATCTGCTGCAACATGATCATACAGTATAGATTCATAAGATCAGAGGTATAAGAACTTTTAAAGCATATTAGGAGTATTTTCCAAAGGATTGCTTGTAGTCAGCAATCCTTTAATAGAATTCCCAAAGCTGACTTTTCTATTAAAGGATTTGTCTATTTATGAAATGTTTTGTTTGTCTTCCTGCTCTCCGCTATTGGGGGGGGGGAAGCAGTCTCTGAGAAAGAACATTACCGAAAGCCAATATTTTCCTCTAAAATGAATACAATAACAGGAGAGTAGAGGGGAAGAATTTTTGCAGTGTGACTAGCAGCTCTGCTAGTCTGGAGACTTAGCTTCATAAAATCTGAAAAGTTACAATGAACATATGGTATTCAGTGGAGGGAAAAATGAGTTCTTTTCCTATCCAGTGACCCTTACTGAAGAGCATGAGGAGTTCATTCATGGGGCTGTAATAGAGAAATCTGTAGAAAAATGAAGAATAAAAAAGAAGCTGAATATACATAGACATTGCTTCTGAAAGGGAGTTTTTGTTGCTTCAGAAAAAATGTGCAAAATTACCAGCACCTTCCTAACCTGAGTGGTCCAGTGGGACAGATATAAGGACAAATTATGGGAGCCACCTATTTGTTGTAGTACAGTCAGCATGAACCAAATGCAGTGCCCACCCTCTAGTTCAAATCCCCAATTAACTGGGAAGTTTAGAGAGTGACCTTGGGTGAGTCACTTACTCATAGCCTACTATATTGTTTAAGGTTGTTGGGGATAAATTGGGAGATCAGAAGGATATAAGATATACTAAGCTTCTGCAAAAAATGTGGGGTAATGTGTAATACATAAAAATAAAAAACATATAAACTACAGCTACAAATCATTGACTAAAGTAATGATATGATTTGTTCAATAGCAACCTTAATTCTATAAATCATGTATGAATACAGTGGACCCTCGTATAACAAATGGTTTGTATAATATAAAATCTGTACAACATAAAAAATTCTGGAGATAGTGGAAATTGGCTTAACAGAATTGCCTATGGGGCGAATCTGTATAACATAAAAATGGTCGCAATTAGGGATTACTCTGTTTTCAATGCATTCCTATGGGAAAATTATATAAAGGAAAATTTGCTTAACAGAATTTCATTTTGAAGAAATTATTTCCTTTCTACAAGGTACCACTGTATTTAGCTTCCACTGAGCCTAATATTTTCTGTAGCTCCTATACCAAACTTAGATACGGCCACAGGCTAAATCCAATTGTTAAACCAGATCAAAGTAGAATAGATGGGATTTCATAGCAGTTATGTAAATCCAACTAATTCAATGCTGTACCCTAATAGAGATAAACAACTGGATGTCTCCTCATATTTCCTGTATTATGCCATTCCATGCCACATTCCACTTTATGCACTGTGTCTAAAAATCAAAGTCCAAAACAAATAGTAAGCACAATACATGGTAGCAGTTCTACAGCTGAATTTTAGGTTTGGAGCATAGTAAAAGCAACATCAGCTGTTTAAGAATAAGACCCACTCTAACAACCAAAACTTACAGCATTTCACCAGTTTCAAAGTTGTTATTCAATTTATTCTGTATTCTGAGATGTCTCATCAGTTTAGGAAGAAAGTACAGAAAGTGGAGCAAATACATTTATTTATTTATTTATTATTTATTATTCACATTTATATACCGCCCTATTTCCCTACAGAGAGGACTCAGGGTGGTTTACAACAATAAAAACACAACAGATAAAATCAATAAACATCTAAAACAGTGGAATCCAAGAATCAATTGGCGGGTTTAAAGGAAAAAGAAAATAATAATAAAAAATAAAAATAAAATAAAATAAAAAAAAATAAAATAAAATAAAAAGGTTGTCACAAAACTGGGACCCTAGATGTCGCCGAAGGCGTCCCGACTGTGTTGCAACACAGTTATCATTGATTGAGTGCTCAGTAAAGGACAAGATCAGCAAGTAAACTAGGCAACTTCAGATTTATTTTTATAATGTTTTTGCTCTGCAATACTACATTTCTAAAAAAGCTAACAGTTTTCTTCTCAAGTGAAAATAAAACATTTATTCAAAGTATCTGAACTACTCCTCACTAATGGGAATGTGGTGGAACCAAGAAAAAGGACCTTCTCATAAGACCTTAAAAACCAAGAAGGCTCATATAAAGTGAAAAAATGCTTCAAATAGCCTGGACCCAAGTCATAGTTTTTATTTTGAATATTTTTATCCCACCTTTCTCCTTGGAGAAGGACCCAAGATGGCTTACAACAAAGAGGGACAATATACAGCCCAGAATATTTAAGACATATTCAAATTAAGAACAGGGAATTAGGAGAGGCATCTTAAAAAATTAAAATGTAACATTAAAGCTAAAAAGAGCATACAAAAAAGAAAAGAAAATCCATTATGAGGGGTGGAAACTAACATGGAAATCACTGTTGTTCTTATGAAGTCAGTACAATCATACGGTCATCCATATAAAAATCACATAGTAAATTGTCCCTCATTCAGCGAATACCTTAGAAACCCAAGGTCAGAAGACCCTAAATACTTCCTTCTGCCAAACAACTTCAATAAAGGGGCTCAGTGTATTTTTAGGTTGTCCAGAGCTTAGAAAAGTTGCCTTTTTTGAACTGGAGTTCTCCATCCACCTAGCTGTGGATTTCTGGGAGCTGCATTTTTTTTTTTTAAAAAAAGTAGCTTTCTGGACATATCATAAAACTCTAAGATTCTAATGCCCAACCCTTCTTCACTGAGGTATCCCATAGTAAAGGTGATGAGGAGAGCTGATCACATTATACCACATATCTGCAGTGCTTCACAGTCCTGTACTATGGAAGAGAAGAAGCCTCTTATTCCACACACCCTGAACAATTGAAGCTGCGTGACCATAATGAGATCAATTGCGGAATTAGTGGAGAAAGCATTCAATGGCATATAGGGGTTTATAGGTAAATAACCTGCTATTTGAATTGGGCCCAGAAACAGACCATCTGCCAGGGAAGCTGTTGTAATAAGGGGGTGATGTGTTCCATATAGCCTGTGCCTGTAGTGTTTTAAAACAAATGCTGCTTCCAAACACATTTTAAAGGCAGTCCCATCTAGAAAAATACTGCAATAATCCAGATGAGATGTAACTAAGCTATGTGTGTTACTGTTGCCAGATAACAGTGAAAACTTCCCACCCAATAAGACCCTCTCTCCTGAGTGGCAATGCTTTCTATACAGGACTAACCATAGGGGAGGGGGATAATCAAGAGTTGGGTTCATTCTCAGAGATGGCAGGGAATTCTGTGAGTGTGGAACAAATCTTGTTGGGACTTTTCAGCATGGCGAGATGTGAACACAAAAGAATGGGATGTTTTCTGGGAAACTGTCAAATGATCTCTGAAAGTTCCAAGTCTCTTTCAGGCAGACTGGCATTTTGCACCAGCACACAGGAAATCCTGTCCTCAGATTTTCACCATACTAAACACAGGCATCCAGTGCACTCCTTCCCACGGTTGACTCCACACTCTGGAGGCAGGTGAATCCTCGGTTCTTAACCTTCTCCAACCTTCATGTCAAGAAAGGTCTTTATTAAAACGTTATATTAAATTCAAACTGTTAGATAACGCTGGAACCTCTAGTGCCTAAAACAGAAGTTATTAAAAAGTCACACTCCACCACTTCTGTTTTTTGCCTAAAGGGTTGGAAAGACAAACAATGAAAATGGGATAATGATCTTTCTTACAGCTTTTTCTCTAATCTAAGCCAAATCCATTTAAACTTGTATGCAAGTGTGTCAAATCCTAAATCTCCCCCTTTGGTGGTGGTGGGAAAATAGCAATGAAAACAAGGTTCTATGGAGGTATTTTTGCCAAACTCCATATGCCACAATAGTCTTACCTGCCACTCATCCAGCATTCATTTGTCAGTCAACCCACCATGCAAACAACCAACAGATCTAGAGATACACTATCCCAAAACAATCATAAAGTGAAGGAAGGAAACCAAAAACACTACCTGATCCTTACAAGAAAAAAATTATCGTTAGATATTTGCTTTATGCCTGAAACTGTGTAGGGCTAAATGGTTCTTGGTGATGTTCGTAAACCCCACTCCCTGTATTCCCAGACCATCCTAAAGTCAACAAGAACTTTGTGTGCTTAATGCAAAGATCTACAAATATCATCTATGAGTGTCTTAAATGGAACATTTCTGCAGTGCTGTTGTGATCAGCACTCCAGGTAAGGACCAGGTATTGCTCTGGTTGCATTGTAAGCATGTTTAGTTTGATGCATTCATAGGTTCCTTTGCAGACTTTGACATTAAATAAGTAAAGATGTTCCTCAGTTTCAGGCAGGGACACACACCCCTATCCTTACCATCAACCATTTTGCTTCCCATAGTTTTAGCCATGATGGCCAAAATCCTATTGCAGAATTATGAGTGTGTGACTTGGGCATGAAATCGTTACACTAACACAGGGGTGGGGGGGTTATCCCTGAAGCACTTCTGCTTGTACACTGCACATTCAATCATGCCACGGATGTGCAATGACTGGGCAAATTCCACATTGCAATTTCATGTTGCTTGGCATAACATCTGGCACATTCACACCAGCATAACTTTACATCTCATCTGTATCAATTTCAGTGGACAAAAATCCCAACAAGACAGAGGCACTTCTGGTAAATTAAAAGAGAGGTCAATGATTAGGGATGCAGCCATTACTAGATGGTATTACTCTCCCACTGAAAAAAGCTTGGGGGTGAGCCTGGATGCCCAGGTGTCAGCAGTGGCTAGGAGTGCATGTGTACAGTTAAAACTAGTGCGCCAGCTATGCTCATTTCTTGAGATATCTGATCTGGTGACTGTGACACACACCCTAATTGCTTCCCATCTGGATTACTGTGACATACTCTATGTGGGACTCCCTGTAGAAAGTGTCAGGAAACTTCAGTGGGTTCAAACTGCAGCATCCAGGTTGCTGTTTGGAACTCTTTACAGGGATCATATAACTCCCTTGTCACAGCAGCTCCACTGGCTGCCAACAGGTTTACAGATGGAATTCGAGGTGTTGTTTTTAACCTATAAAGCCCTAAATGGCCTGGGTTGAAACTATCCCGAAGAGTGTATCTCCCAGTATGAGCTTAGTATTGAGTGTAGGATTTAGTATAGGAGCCTTGTGGTGCAGTGTACTTGAAGTACTATGGGGAGAGTTGAAGGGAGTTAGAAGTTTGTTTGAGATTTAGTGGTAGTTTGTGGTGGAGTTTATGAAGATGGTTGAGTCTACAGTGGTTAGAATGGGTGTGGAAAAAGACAAGAAAGTGTATATAAGTAATTACAGTATATTGAGCTGTAAATACTGAAAAATATATTTAGATCTTACACTTGCTTTAACCCTTGTTTTTGATATTCGTGTATCGTTCCCTTCATATCTGTTTAGTATGCACCATAAATAAAAAAAGTTTAATTATTTGTTGGAAATAAGGATAATGAACCCATACCACTAACAAACAAAAATACATACACACAGTGCAAACAATGGCCAAAATCTTGTAATTTGCAACCAGAGTAGGTCTATTTGAATCAGTGGAACGTATAAAGACATTTACTTAGCAAATCTTCACTGATTCAATGGGCCTATTTTAGTAACAGGATTTGAGCCAACACTTCTAGCTTAGAAATGGTTCAAGATTGAATTTTCAATCTGATTTTAATATCTACATGAAGGTATGTGATAACATTATTCTTATAGCTCTCCTTTAAATATATTCATATTTTCAAAGAATTCAAAAATTATAGGTAAATAGTGAAAACATTAATGCAATGAAAGGTTTGAGAGGCACAGATTACATAGCATCTGTCATTATTCATGTCAGAATTCACTCTGCTTATGGCCGCAGTCACACCAGCATTCTCTGTGCATATGAATTTCATGTGTATTTTTTTCCGGGCGGTTTAATGTGCAGTTAGTGTCCTCTCTTCTGAGTCGTATTTTCCTATTCTGGTTCCGTCTCTAACTGTCTACTTCACATTGTTCCACGAAAGCTGTCGAAAAAGGGGAACAATTGATTTTACTGCATATTTTCTGTGTCCTGTCGTGGTTACAGAAGCAAATAAGCATTTTTGAGTGAAGTTTCTAAGTCCAGCCTCTGGCCGTGGTTATTGAAACTTCGCTGATACTGCTGCTTAAGGGGCATGGTCAGCCAGGACCAGAATTTACTTCTCTTTGTGGTTAGGACGCCATCTTTTTATGCTCAGTTAGCAGAAGGGAAACTACGGAGAAAACACAGATATGACCGCAGCCTTAGTCTGTCAGCATCAATCCTTTTAATATGATCTGTACTACTAATATTTGATCCATCATCTCTTAACATTTGTATTTTCTCACTCCCCCCCCCCCAAAAAATAAGCATTGGTTGTTCAGTGTTCACATTTCATGACTCTGAGAAAAACAAAACATCAGAAGCTCCTAATACAGTGGTGGTGAACTTTCGGCACTCCAGGTGTTTTGGACCACAAATCCCACAGTTCTTTGTCATTGGAAATACAGGCTTGCAATTCTGGGACTTGTGGTCCAAAACATCTGGAGTGCTGAAGGTTCACCACCACTGGTGAAACTATCACCACCACCTTCCAGCTCTGCAGTTCTAAGCTAATTCTTGTTATTATTGATGTTATTTTATTGTTATATTCAAGTTCGTAGAAAGTATATCATGAACAACTTTATTTGTCATGAGAGATATTTTTAACTATGAAGAAGAAAACACAAAGTGCGGAGGGTTTTATTTTTTATTTTTTGGTTAAGAAGTGGATTAAGTACTTTACAGGGCTTGCTAACAAACTAGTCCCCAAATTATAGAACAATCTTTAAACTGCTTAAAACAGTTAATCAAGGTATAATACAGAAAGTGCAGAGAAATCTAAAGGGAGGCTGTTGGCAGGGGAAGAGAAAAGGATATGCATGTTCAGCATTTATGCTGAAATATGCAAGTTTCTTGGTGTGCAGAAAACAGAACTCAAGAGAAACAAGACAAAAGGTGTACATTTGTTAATGAAAAAAGCTGGAGGTAATTTCAGGTGGCATGTTGGAAAGGCGATATAAATCAAATTTGGTATCACATTCTTCATTGTTACAGAACAAAAACCTCCTGAAGGCCGCCATGGCACACTGCCAGAATAACAGAGCCTCCAAAGAGGGGGAGACTCTGTCCATGAGACAAGAGAAGTTAAACTTTGCAGCCTCTCTTTAAGCTATATATTTATATTGCATGCATATGTCACTATCTACTAAAATTCTTAATGTATAGCACTTTTGCTGCAAGCAGTGTCACTGCCTGACTCATGTGTATTTCCCTACCAAAACTCAACACACCAAGAAACCAAATAATAGCAATAGCTTATTTGGGTATTCACACTCTCACACTCTCTCCAGGTAATATTTAAATTACTTGCCAACTCTTGCAAACTGGAAATACCATGCTCTGCCTTAACTGTTACAATGTCTGTTTTTAAATAGACACACTACTGCCCAAGTATAATTATGTACACCAAAATCCTGGATTTCAGGATTCAATTCATTTCATTTTGATGGGAAAGCAATCAATCTCCATCAGAGGATGACCACTTGCCACTGACTTTAAAATGAACCAAGAAGTACCTTCTCCAGAAACCATGGGGATCCATCCATCATTCTTGTTACTTGACTGTTCTCAGTGGCACTTGGAACTTAGGCCATTGTCCACCTAATCAGGTCATTGTCCATCTTATCAGCCTATTTCAGACCAGGGTGACAAGAGGTCAAAGTAAAGTATAAAATGGAAGACACACAACTAGCTTCCCTCAGACGGACAAAGCTGTTTGGATGAGCAGTGAAACGTTTCAATCTCTCGAGGAAAGAAGTCCAGTGGCCATGACTCAACTTCGAGATACTCATTTTTCCTTGTATCTGTAACTGTGTTAGGTAAAGAAATTGATAAATTTATGGTCCTCCAGAAATCCATGAGTGTTTCTGAAAAGCATATCACAGTATATACAATGGGGAAAATGTGGCACTGTCAAAAGCCAGCAAACTATCACAAGGTTTAATTTTCTTTAAGTTTTGCATTGAAAATTATTATAGGAAACCTCTCTTTAAGTCAGTATAATACAGTGTGGTTATTAGCTGAGGAACCCAGTGTGGGGAGTGGATAGATTGATGAACTAGGAATCAAGAGACCTGGGTTCAAATGCTTGTTCGGCCCTGGAAACTCATAATTGGGAATACAGTTGCTATTGATGGATGAAGGAACATCAGATAAGAAACACAACAAAATATATGTAAAAGAAATCTTTCTCCAATGGTGCATTTAGAAGTAGGACATAATAACAAAATGGTGTTCCATTTTCTCTGAACATAAACACTAAGTGATCATCATTATTAAAATAAAGCTTCTCTAGTGAGACACTTATAACAATTTTATACCTACTGGTGCACAATTTATGGTCAGCATGGCAGTTTAAGGCTAGAAATATGCAGAATTCATTACTTACTTAATGAAGCATAAAGTTAATGCATTTTGGCTGTTTCACTGCCACAATACTTATTGTTTTCTGCCACACATCCCCATTTATACTCTATTTTCTGATAGTTATAGATGCATATCTGGGTATAAGTTTGAAAAATTCTGTATGGCTTTCATGCTTTCTGTCAATTTCTCTGCCCATATTACCATGCTTGGATTTTCAGGAAAGTAATATTTCTTTTTCCTCTTGGATGAAATCTAAGTTAAAAATTATAGGTCCATTAAAAATATAAACATGTTTAAATAAAAAAATGAATAAGGTTTGTGGGTTTTTCTTACCTTGCCCTAATTTAATATCAGAAATCTGTACAGCATTTCTTTTTTACTTGGAGTATCTGATGGACATTTCTTAACAGTCTAATTCTGCATATAACTGAACATAAAATACAGGCCATGCAGGATCTCAGTCTTCTCTGAACGTGTCCAACTTGTGAACCAAAATAAAAGTTTGATAATGTGTTTAGTTTGCTTATCTCAGGGCTGTCCAACTTTGAACAGCCCATGGACTCCTTTTGCCCAGTGCACATCCCCGCGGGCTCCTTTCTGAAGTGCCGCATGTCCCCTCATGCTCCTTTCTGAAGTGTGTGCATGTGCATGTGCGCGCGTGCGTGAGCGCGTGCACACACACACACAGCCCTCACCACTGCTCTGCCTGCCCACCCCCCCACCCCAAGGTCCTATGTGCTGGCAGCGGCAGCAGCAGAGCCTCGCACGCCCACCCGCCCACCCCCAAGGTCCCTGGTGCTGGTGAAGGTGGTAGTGGAGCCTCACCCACCCATCCACCTTCAAGGTCCCTGACCTTGGTGACAGTGGCAGTGGAGCCTTGGCCACCTGCCCACCTACCCACCCACTAAGGTTGGCAGTGCTGGTGGCGGCGGCAGCGGAACCTCGTCTGGCTGCCTGCCCATCCACCTCACAAGGTCCCTGCTGCTGTTGCTAAGTAGGAGGGCGGAGTCTCCTACTGAGGAGACAAGCGAGGAGGTGTGGCACAGCAGCAGCAGAAGGGAAGGGAGGGCTAAAAATCAGAAGCATGTGTCCAGGAAGATGGGTGAACAAAAAAAAATTATTTCCCCCACAAAATGCTGCCATTGGTGGTGGGTCGGGGGATGGGCGGGAACCTGGCAGATGACTCCATGGCCTTTATAAAATGACAGAAAGCTCATTGGAAGAAGCCATCTTAATTTATATGTATGACTGAAGTCATCCTTCTGTTCACTCTCAAACTCATTTAATATCAGTTTGCAAAAGTGATTTAATATTGATTTGCAATCTAGCTCTGTATATACATCACGTGAGATCACTGCATTTTCTAACTTACACAGTTGATACACATTTTCATATACAGAATCTTTTAATGATGATTCCATATAAGAAACTTTGAGAACTCTTAAGTGTCATCTGAAAATATTCCAAGAATTTATATTTTCTTCCTTTCCTAGGACTAGCTGTAATATTAGATCAAAATTCCATCTCCAACCTGCCAATAAAATGCTCTGTAGATGGCCACAATTTCCACATCACCAATTCAAAGGAAAATAAAGAAATGAATGTAAATTGAGAAGCATGTCTTATGCTTATTAAAAATTGTGAATATTCTAGTAAATTCTGTTGCATAAGAAATCCAGAAGTTCAAATTTTATGTAGATCATAACATTAAACAATATATGTGGTGTTCTCACTTGGAAGAATATTATCTAGAAAGCCACTATTTAATGTCACAATTTAACTTTAGAAGAATAGCTGCTCTAGTAAATAGTAACTTGTGGTTAACTTTTCAACTCCTATATTTAGGGAAGCTGTTTTCTTTCTATACACACTACACTAAACAAACAAACACACATACAGAGAGAAAGATCATGCCATACTGCATATAAGAGAGAAGCTATATTTCCAAAATTATACACCAATTTCATATACAAAAAAATGTAGTCAGTATAGTTTGGAATCTATACACCCTTGAGAGGAAAGAGATGAAGGACATGTCAGATGCAGCACCTGGCACTATTTATCACTCACAGCACTGAAACATTTGCACCAAAAGAAAAATCAGTTTGGCACACTATAATAATATTTGTCCTTTCATGGACTGTAATGCTGAAGTATTTCCCCATTTGACGTATCATTTGTTTCTACTATTTTTCACAGACCTTTTTTTTAATCCAGAGGGTCATTAGAATTCACTACACTCTCTTTAATTTTCGGTTGTGGCTTGGACCTTGAAACAGATTAATTCAAGGAATGTTCGGAGAAGGGATGTTTCACCATCCTCAACTCTCCTCTGCAACACCTTCAGTTCCCGCAACATTTAGAAATGGAACCTAAGTATGGTAGAGGAAGTAGAGAACTGTCCAAAATAATGACATTCCTCACCCATTTTGATGACTTTTCTGTTTTCCAACAACTCCATCTCTTTCTTAGTTCTTGGGATATTTTGCCCCCCCCCCCCCCAATGAGGCTGCAGGGGGACATGACTATCTGCAGAGGGTATGGATTTGAAAATTGCATACTATTACAACTCTGAAAAGGTGACATATTAAAGGAAATCAACTACAATGAGTTTTCCAATTAGAACACAGAGTGCAAGGCTCTGCCCAGAAAATAGATGTTTATATTGAGATTACAAAGGCAAGTTCGTGTGTTTCATAATACAGAATATTCTGCTTGAAAAAGTGCTGCTATGAATTTGTATCTACAGATCATTATATCCTGAAGGATTCTTTCTTAATCCGGCTCATTGCTTAATGGGAAGAAGCCTATCATCGGATAAAAATCACTGTAGACAGCAGATCTCTGAGAACAGGCCTCATTATCAATGTGATAGATTGTGTCCTAACCACGAAGGGAAGTAAATGGGTGTCCCGGTCGACCATGCCCCCGGAACCGCACTTTCACCAAAGTTTCTTAAACCACCGCTAGGGGTTGGTTTTAAAAAACTTCCCTTAAAAATGCTCAATTATTTGCTTCTCTAACGAGGTGCGACCCCAGAAAATACGCAGTAATTAGCTTTGTACCCCTTTTCCTGCCACTTCCTGGATGGAGACTTAGAAATTCGACCCAGAATAAAGGGAAAAGATGTGCACTAGGCAAGTAGCGATGGGCACAGAGCAGAAAAATACTACCCTGGCGACAGGATACTAACTGCACATCAAACACCATGTGACCGCCCCCCAAAAAAACTACGTATAAAATTAAGATGCACAGAAAACTTTAGTGAGACTGCAACCTTAGGGACATGCTAAATATGTGACATGCACTTTCTCCTATTCTGTCCATTCCACAGGATCCAAAGCAGCTTTGAGAAGAACAAGAAAGGCACAGACTTCAATCAACGATTCACTATTATAAATATCTTTATACTAACTTATTAAGTTCATGGACATTCTTTTAACTGACTGAAGTCTGACTCACTAAATCAGTATTCTAGAATTGTGACAAAACAATAAACTCCATGTTTCCTTTGTAATTTCAGGTATGCACTTTGTATTTAAATAATCGCAAAGCTGTTATGTTGTCAACAGCTATGAGAAAGCCTTATGGGTGGATACTTATTTTATTAACACATTGGGATCAACAGCACTGCTGTAATTCACCATAGTGGCTTCATCTATCTTTTTTGTATGAGTAAATGATAGGTTGAGGATTTTGCTATAAAACTGTCAAGACAAAGCAAGGCTTCCAATGAAAGCATTTTTATTGCTATATTCCTGAATCAATACACACAGCAGAAAATGCTTTGCAGCTTGCTAGAGCCAAAGCAATTTTAGCAGCCTGTACTAATATACTGTACTGTATATTTAGATTTTTGGAATTATGAATTATTCAAGTAGCTGTGGATCTTTTAGAAAGTTGTCTTTGGAAATGAGTTTCAAAGAAATATTTTTGTTAGAATAGTGTCCATATCCTGTGGTATAGGAGTGGTATCACTGAAAGGTAGCTGATAATTCCTTTGAGTCCAGCTCGCGTGCAACTCATGTAACATGAGCACAGTTACATATAACTCAAAATCAAAGCAGGAACTCTTTTACTACCAACAACCTGGTGCTGCAATGATTAGGAACAAGACAACAAGATTTTGGCTCTTATGATTCTAAGAAACAAAAACTGTGTTACTTTCCTCGGCACACATATCAATGAATAAGCAAGTCAATATTTCACTAATGCTCAAGTTGTGATTTACTTCTGGTACTTTGAGAATTCCCAGATGTCCAAACATTCAAGCACTGAACTAATGTGTTTCTGAGGCTCCCTTCCCAAACTTCCCAACACAACAACGACTGCTTTAATGTCATACAATCTAGCTAAGCACCTTCTAAGGGTAATGCTGTCCAATACTTTAAATTGCAGGTCAAGTATCTGTCCTCTAAAAATATAATGATAAGATGTTCACATCTACAAAAGATGATGTTCTACTTAAATTATGCCTCTTGAGAGTGCTACCATAAGGATGGAGAATTGGAACTTTATTATTCACTTTATTTTTACTTTCACGCTAACTTTGATAAGTTTCAAGAAAATGTTCTGTACGGTATTTTATACAAAAACATATGCAGTACTCCATTTCTTCATCTAAAGCTGTTTAAAAATTGAAACAAAATCCACAGTATAATCAAATCAGAAAAAGGTGTGGCAGATTTTATTTACCTCATAAATTTCTGTCCAAACAAGGTTTTGATATTGGTAATGAATCATTATAAAGAGGGAAATAGTGGGCTGAGATACCAGCTGAGTCTCCTGTGGAGGTTCCCACAGAGATGGCCCTTTCTGTTCTTCTCATCAGCTCTGACACAATGGCTAAAATTCTGCTCTTTTAAAGCATGCTGTGCAACCCTAATAAGGTTATGAGCCACCAAACATTTCCCCCCCAAAATAAAACTGTTCAGGTTTCTTTCCCAAAGGTCTCAAGGTTCCCACAGAATTCCTTTCATCATTGGGAAGCCATTGGGACCCATGAAATGTGAGACGGGAAATCTTCAATTCCCTAAAATGGTGCTGAGCTGTACCTCTTGTGATCCCTATCATTATAGCCACCTGTTGAAGGATGAAGGGAATTTCCCATAAGTTGTCTGGAACATATAAAGGTCATTTACAAAAACAAAACAAAAACAAACATCAGGATTAAACTATGATTTTATGTCCCTAATTTAGCTTAAAAATGGAGATGAACACTGCCCCTAGAATCAAACTTAACTAGTATGCATGTGCGGGGGGGGGGGACCTTAACATTTTGTATCTTCTCTGTCAAACCTTCACTTAATCATAAAAACAAGACACAGTGAAGACTGCCCAGTTTTTGCCTGTTCACTATATTACTGACTACCTAAATTCATTCACATAAACATATTACTACTATAAACTAAATCAAGTTTATTAGTCAAACAAACTACCTGAAACGGATAATAAACAAGAATAAGAACTGTTTGTAAGATATTGGTTTCCTTTGGGTCATGAATTCCCAAGCCGGGGGTTGTGACCACCAAGGAGAACATAGTGTTGCTGCAGTTATTTTTAGTTGCAATTATGTTTATGGTGTATAAAATGCTGCTTCTATTTTAATCCTGTTGGTGGATAGATAGATAATTTTTATCTGAAATGGGATTACAGGCAACCTAAAGTTCTTAATTATTTCTACCCCTTTGGGTGATTTTTCCTTTTATGTATGCACATATTCCCTTTGAAAGAGCTGTTCTTACTCATTTCTTTCTGTTCCTCTGCATCCACCTTTGGAGGACTAACACCAGCCGTTTAAACCGAAGAGTTGGCCCAATCCAAAGAGGCCTGAAGGAGGGAAAATCCCAGTGACGCTAGGAATGCTGACACCCAAGATGGCAGCAGGACTGAAAAGTTGTTTCTGCCGTGGCAATAGCACCTTTCACTCCACCTGAGTTGCTTGCTCTTTCAGGTGGGGCAATGGTAGTGATGAACAGAGAGGAGACAGGGTCGGGAATATGCTGAGGCAGGGAAAAGGAAGGAAAGAGGACAAAAACATGAAGAGGAAATACCGTATTTTTCGCTCTATAAGACGGGAATGCCTGTGTGTCTTGTAGAGTGAACACAGCCCTCTGGACCCAGCGGTGGCCCATGCCTCCTTTCCTTCCTTGAAGGGAACCATGGGCCACAGTGGCAGCTTCCACAGTAGCCACCACCAGGTCTGGTGGTCTTTAGCGTCATGCTGTGGGGGAAAAAATGTATCTGCAAAAAGCAGGTAGCTCCTATTGCTTCAGTAAGGTGTATTCTTTACTCTGATACAGCTTGAAAAATGGGTACAACTCATGGAACCCTTGATGTGCAGTCAAGTGGAGGATGAGATATAGGTGCTCTTTTGAGACACTGGTTCCTAAAAAACCAGTGGTTGGAAAACATGCTGTTATGTGCATGTAAATTATGGAAACTGCTGGGCATCTCCATGAATGTGCCAGGTAAGATGCTACTCTTCTTCAACAAATGCCACAGTAACACAGTGCTTGCCAGATGTTTGATTAATCATTATGGCAGTTGCAGTCAAAAACTATCAGAGGGACCTGAAGCTGGAAAAAGCTACCTACCATAAGAGATGACATACCTCATACCAATAGAACAAATTCTACAACATAACATACACATTGAGATAAAATGTTTTGAATTAGAACGTTGCTTTGAAATCCCATTCCATAGCCAGTTTGCTTAAATATGCATAGAAAAAGCACATTGTGCACAAACAGTTGAATTTTTAGTGGCATATATATTTTTAAGACAATCACCATAATGCAAGGACAAAGCTGTATATAAATATAATTTCAGGTGTGCAGCTTCTCTTTTTACCTTCTACTGTATGATAAGGAAAACATATTATGAGCACAAAAATAATTATTGTATATGCACTGAGGATTTGTGGTTTATTTACTCCATAAAACTGAAAGGGAAACCCAAGTAAATCCTGGACTCTGTGTCCAATATCTGTCCTGCAAAAATATAATATAATCATAAGATATATTTTGCATCTACAAAAGATGCTGCTCTATTTAAATTATGCCTCTTGAGAGTGCTACCATAAGAATGGGGAATGGGAACTCTATTATTCACTTTATTTTTATTTTGACTTTCATGCTCTTTGATTAGCAAGAAACCCCAGCCCTGCTCTGACATGTCTGTGTTCCACTCCCAGCCTGCTGAGTCCTTCTGATGACAAGAGGTGAGCTGCCCTGCCCTCTTCTGCAGCTGCAGCACCCCTGGCTGGTTCCTCCTTTCCTTTCCCCATGGAAATTAGAGAGTGGCTCACCTCTTCTTGTCAGGAGGCCCCCGTGGGCAGGAAGTGGAACACAGACATGTCAGAGTGGGGCTGAGGTTTCTTCACAGCCTCAAGAGTGAGGTGGGTGGTGGCAGTGGCAGAGGCAGAAGCAGCAGCGCTAAGTCAGAGGCAGTGGTGCTTGCTACCTCTATTATTTATTTATTTATTTATTTATTTATTTATTTTCAAATTTATATACCGCACCTATTTCCCAACCGGGAACTCAGGGCGGTTTACACACCGGTAGGCCCTGCCAACTGGGAAGCAGAAGTGGGTGGAGGCGGAGGAGGCAAGACCCGGGAGGGAAAGCTGGGTCCCTCCCTTGGAAGACTAATCGGAGGCCTGGGGAATGGAACAGGCTGAGCTGAGGTGCATTCCTCTCAGCTGCCAGGACCAAGCTGCAGGGGCTGAGGTGGCAGCAGCAATAGAAGAAGCCACAGCAGCAGTCACCACCGCCACTGCCACCGCCACTGCCACGGGCAGAAGCTGAACCTGGCCTGGAAGGCACCTCCCTGTAGTAGCTCCTGGGACATGTCAAGGGCTGTAGGCCTTGGAGGCTCCTGGCGGCAGCCGCCACAGAGACCTCCTGACCCAACCACAGTATGTATGTGTGAATATTTTGCCCCACACATACACACCTCTAAAAACAAGGTGCATCTTATGATCCAGTGCATCTTATGGACCTGTAGGGAGCCTACGCGGAGGCCTTGAACCCCAGAATATCCTGGCAGCACTGAGGCAACCGTGAGCCCCTGGACAAACATGTCCAGAGCAGAGCAGGGAACCCAGTGTGAAGAGCCAGGCCAGAAGTGACTCCTAAGGAACCCTGGGTTACCCTGAGCTGGGCAGAGGACAGCCTCCAACAGACATGACTCAGGGGGGAAACAGATGGCTACCCAAGATATCAAGCCTGATCAGGAGTCATACGTGACCAGCCCAAAGCTCCTTCCTCTCCCTTGTCAATGATTCCGTACTTAGATAAGGCTTCCCTGCTCTGGGAATTCATCAGCTGTGTGACCCCTGGCAAATAGTTCTCCACCCCCTTTTGACGTTGTTTACTGTAACTAATAAAAGCCTTGAGCTCGGGCAAGAGAGGAGAGCATGCCAGAGAGCACGCCAGAGAGCACGCCTGGGACTCAGAGATGTTTGAACCCCCATGAACATGACATGTGTAGACATTGCTACATGGAACAAAAATACTTTACTAGATGGGAGCAAACCAGCAACAAACTATCATATCTCCCTTATAGGAAATTGTAACTCAGACTTGTACAGATTTTAGTTTTAGGGAGCTTATGCAATGGTCTAGCTAAATTGAACATATTTAAAGGAAACTGAGTCCTTATCAGTGTTCTAAGACTCCTTTAATGGGCAAGCTATTTATGACAAGAAGCAGAGATTTAAATGTAGGTAATGCAATCCTGATCAATTTAAGCATATATTCAACATTGGTTACCTGTGAATAATTACTTCTAGTAATAGCCCTTGATATGTATTTAGAAAAATAACTCAAAAATCAAAATTATACCATCATTTTGATACATATAAGAGTCATGTCCTTTAAAAAGACATACTTACATATCATATCATAGGATTTCTTGCTTCGTGATAGATGAATTACTCTTGTGAAGGCTATTTCTAATTATTATCTAACAAAAATATGCCTCACCTAGTAGAACCTCCATCAGCTGATGCCTCCAAAGTTCAAATACGCAGAGAACAAATCATTAAATTTGAGAACAAATGATTCAAATATGGATTTTGTATTATAAATAAAATTCATCCATTATGTACTTTTGAAAAGGGACTTCTTAATGATATACTATTAATTGCAAATGAACCAGCAAAATAATTAAAAATAAAAATAAGAAACAACCTATTTTTGTTATATACCTTCAAATCCTTTGTGCTTTTTTATTTTCAGTGGTGTCATAAATTCAGTGCAGGTAAGTAACAAATTAGTCAAGAAACTGAGAGTTGTATGATTAAACACTTTTAAAATCATATCCTAGTCTATGTTATGATCCTGTGTATTGGGACAACTGTCCTTTAAAGTTTTATTGCCACACTTTAAGATATTTCTTGAATAGCAATGACATGCTTGAAAATATCAGCTTCTTTTACTGAGCTTGATGGGAGATAGTGTGATCTTTCTCCCTGAGTACAGCTACAAGGAATCATGGATTTGACTGAAGAAATGGTGGTAGGCAGTAGGTTACCAATTCTGTCTCTCAAACCATCTTCAGATGCTTCATCCTCCATGGGATTAGAAGGGAAAATCCATATATTTGTTCAGACAGAATGGCGTGTGCGATGAGGTTGAGGGTTGTTCTGTTTGGTGAAAAACTCAGTAAAGAAGTATTGTTTTTTTTTCCTTCCGTTTTTGATTCCCAAAATTGTTGACTGCATTTCAAATTTTTTTAAACCATCAGGAGATGGATTGTACATCTCCCAGTGTCTTGACTTATTTGTGTTGATATTATATGAGAGTTTCATAGGACTGCTTATGTTCCTATCATGCTTGACTCAATGCCAATTATTGTCTGCTTATTTTCATGCTTCATTTGAATATTAAGCGGGTAGCTTACAAATTAGTCCTCTCAATTTTCTCCAGTTCCATTCTACAGCATTTTCAGATGCCATAATTCAGACATTTCCTGAAGATCCCTGTGAATCTCCAGGAGATGTTTTTCAGGAGGTTTAGACACATGTGAATACAATTTAGTATTCTTCTAGTATTATAACATAACATTAGGTAATTAATATTAAAATACTACTCTATTATTAGAAATATTAGAGGATTAATACCAGGAAATATGCCACTTACTCCGATCAGTAATGACTGTTCGAGCCTCTTGATTGCTTGTTTTATTTTTCAGATTCTGTGCTGCTGTTATTAACTCCTCCAGTTGTGGTCTCCTTTGTTCCAAGTCTTGTATTGTTGCCTAGAAGCATCAACATATATTTATGTATACCATTTGCATTTATTTACTATGTATGTCTCACTAGTCTTCTAGAACTAAGGAAAATAGCAGTATCTTCCACAGTTTTTTTTCTTTTGAAAAGGCAAAACACTGTACATATGTAACTCCATAGATCAATCTATATAAAATACTGTCCTCACCATCCTGACAAGTAAGTCATGTAAAGGAGTAAATGAATTTGTATACTGTGAAGATCCGTTATTTGGTGATATATGTCACATATTCTGACTTTAAACTTCTTCTGAAAAGGTTTGCAAACAAATAAAGAAAATGTGGTTTGAATATCAGTTTCATAAATTATTCTGAATAAAGCTGAATGATATCATCAGCAGTCCGTACATTTCTAAGAGAGAAAAATTAAATTCCTCCCTAATGCTCTTGAAGCTCCTATGGGCACTCTTTTGTTGGGGGAGGCCACTCTGGGCAGTTGGAGGGGGAAGATTCTGTTTTTCTAAAATTACCACCAGGTGTAAAGCAATTTAGGAGCAGCAGCTTTTGGAAACTGAAGACTTCCCCTAAAAGTTTCACTGCAACAAAAGGGATTCCACAGCAGCCTCAGGGGGTGGTGGGGGTGGTGGAAATGAAATGTTTCTGTTTCCAAATCATAATCATTATCCATCATCATCCATGGCAAACATCATAAGCCTTAAATGGCATAGCTGCAAGAAAAGGACTGAATAAGATTAGGTTTGAAAGTTTAGCAGAAGAAATAATATAAACATGACAGCTTTGCCTCTGTTACTGGTGGATGAAAAAGAATTGAGGGGAATGCCTTCCCCATAGACATACTACCAAAAAAAAGGTTTCTCTGTTTTAGAATGGTCCAGTATGCTCTGCCCAGGTGCTGAGGTCTCAACTCTTTTGAGTCAGAGAGATCACAAAGAAATGTTATAGCCAGCAGCCCATCACTGTATTCAATAAAAATTAAAGAGGCCTATTGACAAGAGGACTGTAATTGTACAAGAGCATAAAATATGGGTAAGTATAATACATTCTAGGATTCACAGTATGGTGAGGTGGGCAGAGTGACTGACTAGGACTGTGGAGAACAGAGTCCCAACTCGACCATGGAAAGTGACTGGAGGAGTGGAACTGGTAAAACCATTCCTTAAATATCTCACTTATCCTGAAAGCCCTGCCAGGGTTGCCATAAGTGTGTTGTACTTGACAGTACAGAACACACACACACACATACTCTACATGTTACGAAACTTATTTCGGTTATATAAGAAGGTAGTGGAACCTCCCTAACTACTCAAGAGTCTCCTCTGTGTCACCTTCAGCAATTCTGCAAAAAGACAGTTATGTTGGCCATTGTGATATCCACATAATGATCAATCAGTTCTACAGTCAGAAACATGGTTCCTAGCAATACTTTATGAATGGGTTCCATTGAGAGAAGATGGGAAGTAATCCATGGATTCATACAAAGAAACTTAGGAGAAGCTTAATTTTTTTCTGGGGGGAAAAATCCAAACAAAGAGAAGATATAGTAATCACTGACTGTTTTTTTTTAGTTAATCTAAGTGAGAATAAACAATTAGTTTGCTGTAGCAGCACTTAGTCATGTAAACCTTGTAGATGTACACAACCTTTAGGCCTCATTTTGAAGGGAAATATTTACAAGTTATTTTTATTAATGTAAACTTAAACATTTAAGTAAATGGTTTACTTAACCTTTGCAAGTGACAGGACTCTGTCTAACTGCAGAACGAATACCACTGACATTTAACATGTTTTCCACATTTGTAGTTATTTAATGTTCAAGGGAAATTTGATTTTCAGGTTCCTAAATTTTATGGGGTTATTTGGAGAAAACTGTGGTTGCGAGATGGAACATATTGCTAAAGTCTGCAACTGAATGTGAATAAAGTGGACCAGCTAAAGAAGAAAACATGTGAACAATTCCAAAACTAAGTGGAATTGTACAAAAATAAAAGGTGCGTATCTATTGCCTTCAATTATCTGTTACCTAAAATATAAATATTATTTTTAAAAACCTAATTAATGACCAGAAAAAGGCAAAATTCAGGCATAAAGCACCTTTCCTCCACCTTGCAAGAAAACCTGTGTTGAAAGCACTTATCTAACACGAAGAATTGTCTCTAAGCTTTTCATAACTACCACAGAGAATAATTGACACAAGGCATCAGTACTTCTCAGAACTGATTTGAACAGAGTCCCCAAATGCTAACACTTGATTCGTAAAAGATTTTTAACTTCTCAAACCAAATCAACACATTCAGTCACAATGTCCCACAAATCCGGTATGCATGGATAAATAGAGAAACATGCTATATGAAGCATTCAATGCATTCACATTGGTGGTTACAGGAGGACAACAATTGTCTAAAATGCTTATAACATTTCCTCCAGTGGTTTTAGCCTTAAAAGGTTATTCCCTGCCCTATGTCAATCACTTCCTTCAATGAAATAACTAGATTTCCAACTCAAGAATAAAATAACACTTTATTAACCACTTTAGATTAAAATTAATACTAGAAAAGGTTGTCAGAGGTTGGAACATCCTTGAGAACACACTGTTGTTGTTGTTGTTGTTGTTGTTGTTGTTGCTGCTGTTGTTGCTGCTGCTGCTAAGCACAAAACAGTTCACTGCATTTATATACTTACTCAAATATGAGCTTTACTATTTACTTTCCTATGCACATACAAAGTAATTAATAAAAAGCATGCACTGCCCAATCGAGTCCGGCTTATGACAATTTTCCCAGAGTTTTCAAGGTATAAAGTACTCAGAAGTAGTTTAACAGTCCTTTCTCCAAGTGGCATTACCGGATCAGACAACTTGCCCAAGGCTGGACAGGTAGCAGGATGTTAATCCTAGCAGCTGTGAACACTTGGGAAAACCTAAGTGGGCTCCTCTCCTGAGAGGCACAGTGGGGATTTGAACTCCTGACCTCTGGTTCACCAGGCAGGTACTTCATACCAGCTCATCATATATATATTAATGTAATAATATACCTGATTGTGAAATGTAGAACTGAATATATGGGATCCTCCTAACACCACTAGCTAATTATCACATTCTTGTGAAAAACAACTTTTTAAAAAAATAAATAAATCCTGATTTGTTATGTTATTGTTAAGCACTATGCAATTTTCCAAGCAGTGAATTTTCAGCTCCTTTGTCAATATCTGGTTCCCTTTGCACAGAACAGCTAGAGATTAAGGCCAGTAGCCTAACAAGATTTCACTGAGAAAAAAGGAAAAACAAACAAACAGTGTAACAATGACAGATTTTGATGTTTATGCATCACAGTCCACTATTGTGTTAGAACTATCATTATGCAAATGAGAATTTCCTAAAGGCAACAACACATGTAACATATCCTGTTTTATTCGAGTTGCAGAACTGTCCACTCAGCAGAAGCTCAGTAGTGTACTGGTTTTAATAGTTTGTTGTAGGATTTAGAATTATTTATATATACAGTATACAGTTTGAACGTCTGCAGAGGCTACCAGCAGAATCAAAATTCTTCTAGGAAGAAACACAACCTGTAGACACCCATTTCTCCCAGTCTATCTCACTCTATCCGAAGCTGCTTTCACAGAGACTGAATCATCCCATTCTCCAGTTTGGAGAAGGAAGAGGGAATCATAAAATGGAAGCAAGCAAGCAAACCAAACAGAAATTAGTTAGCATCTATTGTTTTCACTGGCACCAAAGTTAACAGAAATTGCAGTTTTCTACCCTGAGCTTAGCCAATTCCTAGAAGGTGGTGGGGGAAAGTTATTGCTACTGTTTTATAGCTGTATTCACTTATAGCTGCATCTTCAGGCCTTTGCAAGCTATCTAGCTGAAATATAAGAATTCCAACTAGTGATTACATAATTTCTGAGATAGCCGAAAATGACTGGTGGGGTGATACTTTGAAGCCATGTGAGGAGGCAGATTTATTATTCCAGTATGACAACCAAAGTGCCTGTGGGTGATTTTGATGGCGTGTGTGCGTCTAAGTTGTCACTTCAGCAAACAATGCACTTTTGGAACTCAGATGGGGCTTGATGCTGCGGAATGGTGAGATTAGATTTAGATTGGCAAATAGATTGTGATTGTACAACTATCTCAGGTGGACTGACTAGGGAAAAACCTTTCTGCTGCGCACATATTAATGACAGGCTGCAGAAACAATAATGTTCTCAGTTTAAAACCTGCCTGGACACTGCCTGACTGCTTGGACTTAGATGTGAAGAACTTGGTTATTCAGGATACATGCTTGGATCAGAACTCATCCTTAGCTGATCTATCTTCTATTTTGAAATTCATCATACTAAAAGAAAGAAAATGAATTGTTCCCTGACATATCACATGCAATTGCCTGGCTGTTCATTATGTTTTGTTTCAATATTTTTGCTCCAGAGAAGAAATGTGGGAAATGATACAGAAGTTGGCAGTTTACATTCTATGACAGCCACTTTATGAACTGCACAGCCCATGTTGGCCCCACATTTATCTGCTGTAGATAGGCATAGGTTAGAGAATGGTTTGGAATAAAGCCACTTGAGCAGCCATTGTCAGGTATCTGCTAAGGCCTTGATCCTTGTTAGGGTCCACATGACATGGTCTGGAACCTCTTAGTTCTACTCCATTGTGGGCTATTTTGTTGTTTCCTCTGAACAAGCAAGGACAAATATGAGGATCAGCATCTTCTGTTTCTTCTTTGCCATTAGTGAACTCAGATTGTACAGTGGTACCTTGATTTATGAGGCAGATGTGGTAAAAAGAGTTCTAAGTCAGCTGTTCACCCAGCAAGACTTTCACCAAGAATCTAAACATTTGTATATTACTCAGTTATGATAAGATGCTTAACACATCCTTCCCCAACTACTAGCGCACCTTTTGAAAAATATATATTATTGCCACTGAGGCTGATTAATCTAAAAAATCATCAACAGCACTATCTAGTCAAACACAAACACAGAGCAGAGGGACTCTAGGAAGGAAAGGGGTAATGTTCACACTCTTTGTGAGCATATGGCGAAATGTCAACTAATGAGGTCACATTGACAGCAGCTTACCCGCTGGAAATCAGATGTCATGATAGATTCAGCTAGCTGAGGGAAGATGTGAAGAAAAGAAGAGAAAATGATAAGATGATACTTCTAACAGAAAAACAACTTAAGGATGAAATAATCAGTTGAAGAGTAGTTTGGGTGGATTTTACATTAATAAATTGGGTATGTGTGTTATTGTTGTAACCTTAACAAGCATGAAATGTCATCAGCAACATATGCCACATACACAGGATATATTAATTCATTGATCATATTATATCTGCTTATGATACACCCCTAAAAATAGTATGTCAATGAACATGTTTCCCCATATATTTTTAAAATATACCCACTTTTTAAAAATTAGGTTGCATCCTACATTAATTGGGTAGTTCATAAATGTACATATACATCTATCCAATCATAGGTTCTCTTACATTACAGATTATATTGCATAAAATGTTGCTTTTTACAGCTGAATATGTAAATTGGGGGAGTGACCAGGCAGATATTTCTTCCTTCTATTAGGATAGTGTTTCTTATTGTTTCTTCAGATACTTATTCTGTTGACGACACAATATTAGAACTAATCACAAGTCTGTCCATGCATTATATTCTGGCATGGATATGGCGTATATTTTGTTCAGCCAGTGGCGCTTCTGGTGGGATTTTTACTCACATTATTTTGTTTTGCTTTTTTGAAGCAGTTGCTGTTCCTGACCAGATGGCATTACTGATGTGCTATGTGCTGTGGGAGTGAAACTTACTCTTTTTTTCCTGCCTTCTTGTCATCACTAGTTTCTACTAGTTTAGTGCTGCATCACAAGGTTGGTGCAGTACTTATTCAAATGTTTCTCATGTCTTGTCAAGTTCAGTGCTATTTCACTAGTGCTATCTATATGGGCAATGTGGCAACTTGAAATGCTTCTTCCTGAGTTAATTCAACCTCTTAAAATTAAGCCCTAGTATTGTACTACAGTTGTCCCCTGCCCTTTTGTGGTTCATATACTGCGGTCCCGTTATAGTGCGGTACAGCAGTACCCCTAAAGGGCTTGAGGGAGGGGGGGAAGGTTTTAAAAGTCATTGCTGAAAGCATTTTAAACATCGCGTGCTGCTTCCCCGCACCCCGGGGGTGCGGGGAAGCAGTGCATTACGTTTAAAATGCTTTCAGCTAGAGATGGTTTCTGTTATTCGTTATTCGTTCCGTAACGTAACAAAACGACTAACGAAAATTGTGATGAAAATGGAATAAAACGGACAGAAACACGAAAATTGGGTTCATTACATTTCGTTTTCGTTAATGGCGACACACAATGAAATGAGCTGTTTTAAATGTTAAAAAACGCCCTGGACATCCATAAAAATGCAGTGATAATTATTTATACTGTATGATAATACCCACCAGGGGGGTGGGGTCCTTAAAACATGCATTTATGTCTTTTCTCAGATTGCTGTATTTTTTTCCTTTAAGGGGAGTTAGGGGGCATCGACCCAAAATGGCTCCCAGATGCCTAATGTTGATTCCTTGGGTAATAAAACGCCCTGGACATCCATAAAAACGCAGCGATAATGCGATAATTATTTGAAATTATTACCTACCGGGGTTGGGGACCTTAAAACATTTGTTTTTGTCTTTCCCCCATCACGATGTATTTTTCTTTTAAGGATGACAAAATAGATGTCGCCAGCCACAAAATGGAGGCAAGCCATGTGATGGGATCATGTTCAACCAATAGCATGCCAAGGATGCAGACTGGGCAGGTCTGGCAGCCACAGAGGGCATAAAAAGCTCTGGCAGCCCCCGTCCTCCTTGCAGTCTCTGGTGGAAGTTAGGGTGGGATTGCTGTCTCTGTGACTCTAGCTTCAGTCCTGCAGCCTCCCTGTGTGTGTGCATGCGTACCTCTCAGTGAGTACCCTCCCCTGCCCCGCAGTGCAGTCACTCTGCGGCTGCCTTGCACCCTGGGCAACGCCCGCCGCTGCCTTTGCAGCCTCCCTGCGTACCTAGTCTATACTGTGTCTCTGCCAGCATCAATTTTTTTTTAGTGTTTTCCCTCTGGTCTGGGGCGTTGGGGGACGTCCGCACATGGAAATGCTTTAAAAATCGTGCAAAAAGCTGTTAGAAATGAAAACCGAAAAACCAAAAACCAAAAACAATTTTTTCCCAAAAATTCACAAAAAAAGGAAAAGAACTGAAACGGACCTCTCAACGAAAAACGAAAAACCAAAATGCCATTTTTTTATTCGTGTCCATCTCTACTTTCAGCAACAGAGCCAAGTGCTTGGCTTCGTTGCTGAAAGTCCTTTTAAACCTCTCACACTGTTCACCCGCACCCCCAGGGGTACTGGGAAGTGGTGAGCGATGTTTAACATATTGCAGGTTTTCAATTATCCCGGGTTGGGTCAGTCCCTAATCCCCACGATAGATGGGGGATTACTGTATTGTCTCTTTAAATTGTATTGTTTTCATGACATGAGCCACTTTTATATACTCATTGTTTTTTAGCTTTAAGTATTGTCTTTTCATTATCTAAGCCACCTTGAATCCTTTTTAAGGAGTGTGTTGAAGGGTTTTTTATTGTGTGTGAGAGTGTCTCGGGATTTGTGTGTGTGTGTGTGTGTGTGTGTGTGTGTGTGTGTGTGTGTGTGGAATCTGGTCTCTGGGTGTCTGAATTTCGTTGTATGTGTATACTGTGTATATACACACAATGACAAAAAAATATTATTAGGTGAGTAATAACCAATGAATGAATTATTTTGAAATAAACAGGTTCTGTGTCTTCTGTTAGCAATAGTTGCTTCCATGTTAAATATTTAGAATTTTCACAGCCAATTAAATGATTCACTGGAAGGGGATCCTACAATAATTAAGCAGCTACATAGAAATGATCGTACCAGAAAAATCTACGTCAATTGAATTCAATTTATGCTATAATCTTGTACAATATTTGCAAAGTAATAGAGTACAGTAGAACAATAACTATGCATAAGCATTTAGCTTTTCTTCAGAATTCTTTAATGCAAGAAAAAGGTAGTCGCAGAGATTGTCTCTGCTGTGTGAAATACATGTAGAGCTTAATTCTAGCAAAAAGTGCTCTTTGGAGAGAAGGGGCCCCTGAGTGAATGATGAAGTTGGAAACAGCTGGCCTTGTCTTCATGTAGAGTTATCATAACAAAGGCAGCCTAAATAAATGGGCATATTGGGAGATTTTGGAATGAGTTATATTTTAAGAATTAATGAAATATGTCTCCCCGTGAAAATAAATATGTTGTTAGGAGGTGACAAGCAGCCCTTTACATGAGCAGTCTGGAAATATGCCATTTGGCAGTGCTTAACTGTGTAGGAATGAGAGGAGGCTAGAAGGGAAAACAGTAACCTGTAGCAGAAAACCCCCCCACACATTTTATGCTTTGTTTCTAGTTTATTATCTTAATTCAAGTTTCCAGTCCTTTTTTTTTTGCAAGTCCTTCCTGAAAATGCTTTCTACTTTAAGATATTGTTTGCTCTCTTTTTAAAATGTCACGGAAACAAACATAAACACACACAAAAAAAGAATTATTTCCCTAAGCTGTATATTAGTGTCATGCCAAGGGCTGGCAAGGTTCCAGCCTAAGTTTTCTTTGAATATTGCTTAAAAAATGAGCACATATTTTTCTCCCTATTAAATTCCTCAGTTGTCTTGTACATCTGGTCTAGAAATGTACATGAAGTAGGACCAAGTGGTATGTGCAAGACTTGACAATTGTATATTAATACCTGGTAATGAGCTTTCAAGTTGGTAATGGTATTGTCCCAAAACACTTTTTATTTTGGTTTTGGTTTGGGAAAACAGATTGACACAAGAATTTGGAAAATAATGCCTTTACAGTGGACCCTTGTATAACAAACAGCTTGTATAACATACAATTTGTACAACATAAAAAATTACAGAGATATGGGAAATTTGCTTAACATAATCGCCTATGGGGAGAATCCGTACAACATAAAAATGGGATCACTACGTTTTCAATGCATTCCTATGGCAATTTGTATAAAGGAAAATTTGCTTAACATAATTTCATTTGGAATGAATTAATTCCTTTATACAAGGTATTACTGTATATTTAAACTAGTCAATGTGTGTGGGGGGGCATAAGATAGGCCATTTAAATATGATAATTTATTGTTACACAATAGTCACACAATCTTATGCATGCATTCATTGGTGAAAATCACCTTTTCAGCCTCCCTAAGGAAAAGTCATGTTGCCCTCAATCCATACCACAAACACATATTTCCTACTGTTATTATCCACATGCTGTCAAGAAAGAATCTCTGCAGTGAACCTTTTATTAAATAGTGGGGTCTACAGTTTCCCATGGCTTTAGGAAACTTTTATACAGAAGAATTCACATGAGTAAAACAAACTAAAGAGAGATTTTTTTTCAATTATTTGTTACATTTTGCACAACAAAAATGTAAAAAAAATTCTTAGGTTTCATCATCAGATGCCACAGGTTTCTTTCTACAGGACAAACTTCCTGAGTTCTGTATCTGACATAAGTCATGTTTCTTTAACTAGGCTTTGATAGCTGTTCCCAGCATGGGATCCTAAATTAGTCTGGCAAGGAATACAGGTGTATTAATGATGAAATACATACTAATGCAATCTTTTCTTATATTAAAAAAAAATATTGGTTTTAGGGGAGGTAGAGGGGGTAAGGGGGAAAGAGGAAAGGGGGATACACTATAAAAAGTTACATTTAGTATATCAAGTCAAAAATAACAATTGTACATGCCAAAGAACAACAGAGTAATGTCAAAATACTAGTAAGTTTGCTACTTCTTGCCATCTTTTTTTGGAGATCTCTTCATAGTCTCCCTTCAGAAATCCAGACAGCCTGTTGATTTCGATACATTCTCTTATCTTTTCATGAAGGTTTCTCTCTGTTGGTGCTTCTGGTTGTTTCCAAAGTTTTGCATATAGTATACTTGCTGCAACTATTACATGATGAAGTACATATTTCTGATCATAAGAGATACTTATATCTACTATATTTAGTAGGAAAAGTTCTGGTCGAAGCTCTGGTCGAACTTAATCTTCAAAGATCTCTCTATAAATAGTTTTACCATTCTCCAATATGTATTTGCCTCTTTACATGTCCACCACATGTGGTAGAAGGTACTACTATCATGTTTACATTTCCAGTATCTGGGTGAGAAATTATACATCTTAGATAAACGGTGAAGTGAAAAATGCCATCTATAAAACATAACAATTTTCCTTACAAGCTATAGACTTAAAACGTTTTACTGTATTCCACAAGGACTCCCATTTATTTAGGTGGATAGGATAGCCAAAGTTTTCTGCCCATCTTATCATGGTATCTTTTACCAGTGTATCAATCAATTTCTCATTTAACAAAATAGTATAGAATTTACTAAGAAGCTTTGTATCACCAGAAGATAGTATTTTGTCAAGTGGAGTATTGTTAGTCATAAATCCTCCCTTTTTAGTGAGATTTTTAAAATGTGAAATGTATTTGTTGGTAGTTCCACCAGTCTGGCTTCAAGGAGCAGTCAGCATTCAAAAGTTTTCTATAAGTTAAAGATTTAAAAGTTGAACTTGTATGGGGACCAGTTATCACTCCTAATGGATATAGCCACAGTAGTGCTTTGAGATAAAACTGGTTTTTTATGGGTAACCATATTTTAATTAAAGCATTCCTTATCCAATGTTTTTTAAAGAGAGTGGGTATATTACCCTTGTACCATAAGTAATGATGCCAACTCTTGTCTAAATCATGACCTTCGAGCTGTAATGTTCTATTGTTTGTCATTGAAATCCAGTCTTTGACCCAGGTCATAGCAGCTGCCTTATAGTACAACACCAAATTGGGCAGAGCAAAACCACCCATACTAATGCTATATTGACATAGGTATTTCTATGCACTGTGTAGTTCAGGGGTGCCCAAACTTTTTGTATGGAGGGCCAGATTTGGTGGCTGAGAATGTGTCAGGGGCCAGTTGCTCCCTGACCCTGCCACCCCACTGCAAGCCTCACCCACTGACACCTTGCAACCCCACCCACAGGAAGGAAGGTGGGGACCGAGGGATGGAGGGAGGTGGAAAGCAAGAGAGGAAGGAAGGAAGATGGGGACCAAGGAAGGGAGGGAGGGAGGGAGGTGGGGACCAAGGGAGGGAGGAAGGAAGGAAGGAAGGTGGGGACCAAGGGAGGGAGGAAAGAAGGAAGGTGAGGACCAAAGGAAGCACAGGGAGCCGTGGCCACAGATCGCCCCTTGGAAGAGGTGATCTGTGTGACCTTGCACCCCCCCAAGCTCCCCAGCCGTGGCGACATCTACATGGGGTGAAGGAGGGGGAGGGAGGAGCAGGCCAGCCAGCTGCGGGCCACTCAGAATGGCCTGACGGGCCAGATTTGGCCCCCGAGCCGGACTTTGGGCAGGCCTGGTGTAGTTCACGCAAGTGCGGTAGCTCTTGAGAGTTGTCTATTTTACTGTCTACTTGACATTCAAATGTTTCAGGAAAGCAAATGGCTTGTTATCATTGTATAGCTAAGCACCAATTCATAGTATGTTGCTTCATGAGAGGGTGGTCCTCTGGTCAAAGCTTGAAAAATACAGAATTTTGGTAAGCCAAGTCCCCCATGGTAATAGCTAGATGATATTTTTTTTTAAAAAAAGAACCTTACAGAAAGCCTGTATGTTTGAGCTTTCTGATTTAGCTCTTTAGATGAGTTTTACAGTGTTACAATTAAAGGTCATTTGTAAGACCATATTGCTGGGGGAAAAGCTCTGCAAGAATGAAAAGCAGAGCACCCATATTAACAAACTACATGTACCAAAACAAAACTGAAAGAGAATTACAGTGGTACCTTGTTTTACGGGCAAAATCTATTCCATGCTCGTAAACCAAAATACTGGAGGGGGGGTGCTGTGGAGGCCTAGCTGTGTGGCCCAGAACTCAATGCTGGTCAGCCCAACAGATGCCCAGGAAGATGAGGTGAGCCTTGCTCACGAACCGTAGCAATGCTTGCAAATAGAGGCAAAATTTGTCTAAATGTTTTTCTTAAAAAAATCTACAAATGTTGCTCGGTTTGCAAAATACTCACAATCCAAGGTACTCATAAACTGAGGTTCCATTGTAACATAAACTGATGAATAACTTATTTCTGCTCATGAACATCCAAACTGCCTGTTTTCACATATTTTCCCAATGCATTAATGTTCTAGCTTGTACATTGAATGAACATTAGTTATTTCACTGACTTTACTCTCTCTTGTGTTATATACCAAAACTCTTTCAATTTCTCATGCAGAAATTACACGTAAGATTATTATGATAATGTTGTTGTTGTTGTTGTTGTTGTTGTTGTTGTTGTTGTTGTTGTTAAGGTACTACGTACAAAGAGATTCTAAGCACCCATAATTAGAGTAACATTTGAAATATGTGAAATTCTCTATCCCAGGTTGCACAAAAGCTGCTTTTTCTAAGAACAGCATGCCTTTTCTAAGAATAGCATGAAAGATTTAACCCACAGGCCATGTTATTTGGTTAATATAGAAGTGGATTACTGTGGTGCTTCAAAATTTCATATATTTGTGATTCGAATATAACTCAAACACTATGAATGCAACATAACCAAATCTTAAATGTTGATCAGAAATTCCTCCAATTCCTCCAAAAATTCCTTTTTTTCCTTTTTTTCCCCTTTGATAGATTCTTCAATGCACTATACTTTTGGACTCAGAGAACTCAGAGTGTAGTAAAAGGATATTTTAACAGGTTGATTTCAACTAATGGCAATTGTCCCAGAAGCATCTTGGTACAAGGTATTCAGAAATGGTTTGCAAGTTTTCTTATCTATTGAGCTCTGAAACCATACAATTTTTTTCAAAGTCATTTGTATAGGTGGTTAAGTCACATAACCTCATCAGTCATACCCATTTTGGATGATCTTGGCTGGCTTCTATCCTATAGGTGTAGTGGAGATTTCAGTCTCTGTCTTCTGGTTCCACAATAAGGTACTGCAGTCCACTGATCTATACCAGTTCTTAGGTTACATTCAACTGCACTAATTTACTAAGTAGCAGGCATTAAGTCCTATACATCCTAGTATTCCAAACATAAATACATGGGGCAGCATGAAGGCTGATCTTTGGGCAACTCAAATTAGGGCTAGATTGAGAATAGGCACTTACATATCTCTCTTCCCTTCTCATCTCTCTTTTGCTATCTCCAGCATCTCTACCGCCAATTTGCCACTATGTCAAAACAGGATGCTCTGGAGTAACTTCAGCTTGCTAACAAAACAAGCATCAGAACCGCAGTTTAACTCAACACCTCTCTACTGGAAAATAAAACAATTATCATTTCTATCATAGGCGAATGCTTATAATGCCAGCGCCCTGGTATTGCCAATGATAGTAATAACTTTATATAGAAGATCTTACTATTCATTTTTTTCAGTAATTAGGGGGAAATCATGAAAGATGCTGAGCTGATTTTTGAAAAAAGTATAAAGAAGAGTTGTGAGCTCTCAGGAATTATTCTGAAATATGGTCTTTTTTGGTTTACTCTTATTGCACCAAGTGCATTTTATATCAAATGGGAACAGGCGTGAAGCAGCAAACTAGATCAAAGGGCATTTCTGATTATGTTTCTGACAGATTTTAAAAGTGATTTTATAGGAGCTGACATCAGAGAAAAGCTTAGTATCCCCGCTTCATAAAACTGGATTATTTATACCTTTGTTATAAGGCAATTTTTAGCAGAGAGACAGGGTAAATTTTAAACAATTTTCTCTTCCCTTCTCTCCTGAGTAAAGAATCAGTTCATCTACGTTTTCACCTTGGGGGAATCTCCTGGCTTTATTATCTGTTCCTAGTCAGGGATTTAGAAATAATCCTGTCTCCAAAAACAGATTTAAAATATCCCATTTTCTCCTATTTAGGCTAGATTTTAAAATACATTTCTGCAAGCTATATATTATTTCAAAAACCCACGTCTTTAGTCTGCATGAATATAAGTTGACAATACCATGCATATTCTTTTATGGTATCAATGCTGCACTACAGACAAATGGAATATTTTCATGTGCAAAAGTAAATTAGGCAGGAGTTAAGAAATGATAGAACATGAGTAAGTTCTCCTTACCAGACAGGTGGAAGGGAACAATAATGCCCATATTTCCATTCTACCATTATGATTTTTTAAAAAATATCCAATGAAGGGAGAATACCCAAATTGATGGCTGGCTTTTCTGGTTCTGTGTGCGGCCTACTGGGATACTCCCCATGAACATCTTTTTGTTTGACGTTTCAAGCATTTTCCCTTATTCGGAGGGGTAAGTTGTTTGCTCATTTTAAACACCTTCAAATCTTCTACAATCTTTGTCCACTTTTACTATATTACCACTTTTACTATTGTAGCTGCAAGAGGCAGCCCTAAGATAGCTATGGAGCCATTTTTCAGTTGTGCCTTATACTTGCTTAGCCCTGGTCAGCCACTTCCCAATGACACAGTTTTCTTCCTACAAAGATGACTGGTTGCCATTTAGATTAATTATGCCACCTTAGATCCCCCGTGTTAAAACTTATATGGACCTGTTGTACAGCGCAGCTCTGCATGCACCGTGGGGATGGCGTCCCCATCAATGGCAGCTGAAGCTGGTTAAATTAAATTAAATATTATAGCTGATTGTGGGATGCATGTGACTTGTGCACAATACAACAAAGCCATGTGTACCCTGAAATCACCACAATAAACCTTTAATCAGTAGCCACTGGCTGCTGCTAATGACATTACCAATGTGCAGGCAGAGCTGCACAAATGAATCTACCCATAATACAGTATGTTCTTGCTTCTGTGTTAGTGCTTTTTCTCTCCCCTGCTTATAGAATGGTGAATTAGATTAGCCTACCTTGTCTGCGAACCAGTTCACACACTCAAAATCCCCTTGGGAGTACTCACTGACACCCAAAGAAAGTGAATATTTAAAAACTGATGTGTTCGTGTCTTTTTCAAGGGGGAATCGTCCTTTTTGTTGCCTCTCTACTAGTCTGTGGCACTGATATGTAATCCTCATCCCTGTTCCTACCCCTGCTCTACATTGCTGCAATGCCCCAGTTAACCCCAGAAGGTGCCACGGCAACCAATGGTACCCATAGATTGAATGATACCTTTTAATGTTTTAAGATGCCTCTTCTAATTCCCTGTTTTCAAACTTGAATATGTATTAAATGTTCCTGTCCCTCAGTACTGTAAGCCAGTTTGGGTCCTTTTCCAAGGAGAAAGGAGTGGTAAAAATATTCAAAATAAAATGAACAAAATAATAAATATGTATTGAGCCAGTAGCATTGAGAAGAGGCATTTGACTATATAATCTGGACCAGTGTGTGTTGGAGATGTTACTTAAACCACCTTCCTCTGTTTCAGAATTCTAGTCCACATTTAACATACTGACTGATTTAGCCCTGAATATTGCCAGTCCCAAGTAGCAGTAAGCTTAATTTATATGGGTATCTGTAAAAGCCTTTTCTGTGCTTTTGCAGAATGGGGTTTTTGCAGCTCTCAACTACAAAGAACCAACATTCCATAGGAGATCTTATTTTTTTAAAGATGAAATTCTAAATGTTTTGCACATAAAAGACCTTCCTTGTAAGCTGTTTCATTAGAAAAATGCTAAGTTAGTAATATTTTCATATTGCTAATATCTTTCTTTCTTTTGAGTATTTCTTTTATTTACTGTTCCCCATAATACCACCAACATCTTAGGAAATGAAAAAAAAAAAGCATTTATTTTTTTTTCTTGTAGTTTTGATTTGCATTCAATGATTACAGTTGAACTAGGATTTTCTGCTTTGTGCATTACATGGAAAGCAGCCTATTCAATTACTTCTTATAATTCCAGAACAGAATGAAAATTAAGAAGTACATGTACCAAAGAGATTTTTTTTGCAAGCAAGGAGGAAGAAAAATAAAGTTTTTTCCCCATTGTTAGGAAATTGTTAAAACATGGCAACATGCCCTTCATGTTTTGATTATATTAAACAATTTATTGGCAATCTTAAAAAAACAACCACTTTTTCTGCACCCCTCCAAAAGAAAATCTAAAAAAGAAAACCACTAGGAGAAAGTAGTGAGGTTTATAGTTAAGTATGCTAAAACTCTAGCCCCATGAAAAAGTGGAGAACACAACAAAAGTCATTTCAATGGCTCTCCACAGTGTGTAGGCCCACAACTAGGGCTGATGTCACCTGGGGAAAACATTGATTCCATGCTCCCCCACCCCAGCAGAGGTGGTAGGATAGTACAAAGTACAAATATTATTTTGTCATTTTGGCTACTTCCACCCCAGCGCAGCAACAGGGGTAAATGCCCAGCTTATCCACCCTTACTTGCAGCCCTGACAAAGTGTTTTTGTGCTATTAAGGTATGCTTCTCAACTAACTGGGTAAGTGGTAATAAGAGTTTTTAATATATTATATGGTGTTTTATGTGTTTTGTATGGTGCCTTGTTGCTTTGAGTGTGAAGTGAAACCTCACTCTAATTTCATTGTGCATATCTTGCATATGCATAATGACAATAAAACTCTATTCTACTCTACTCTCTTCTATTCTATTCTAATTGAATAATTTTTGTTTTTGTTTCAACACTTTGTTCATTTGTGTCATAGGATACATCATCAGAATCTTCTAGTTAAGAAAAAGGCATTTTCAGAGACATTGCTGCTACTTTGGATTTGCATGTTCGACATCTATGTCATATGACAACATGCTTACCATTTTATAAAGAAAGAAAATATGAACTTTTTCAAAATGTTCTCCTTTTCTATATATGGGCAAAGTAAACATTTTAATAATAGGGACACTTAAACAGAGCAATCTATTCAAAGAAGTAATTATTTTAATGCTCTGTATGAATGCTCAAACAGAGTTACATTTACCTACAAGGACATTGTCATGTTAATTTGAGAAGAAAAGCTGTGGAAGTGGGAAAAGATACAAGCTGTTAAAATGATTCACTGAAGAGTAAACAAGTTTGAAATAATAAAAGCCACACACTTCAATACAGTTTCTCATTCCCATTGGGAATGCTCATCTGGGTTGATCATTAATATTATGTTTATGAGAAAATAAGACTCCCCAGATTTTATTTCTCCACAAATTACAAAAAAAGTGGAACCTGAGTTCTGCTGCATAGTTAAGCTGCATGGGAGAATGAAATCAGTCATATCTAAAAGGTACATTTCATGAAATCCAAGTTCACATTGCTACTTCATGGATTTTAGACTAATAGCAGCTAAGATAAATTTTATCATATTTTTGTCAGTTACTTTCTTGTACATTTCAAGCACACAAAGGTAGGAATTTCTGCTCACTTTGGAAATGAGAGTTGTATCATTATTTGTCCTCCAAAAGCTCTAGTGGCACAATCAGAGCCACAAAATTTATATAATCTCTGTCAACATCCCTTGAGCCTATATAGCAATAGATATAATCAAATATGGTTATAAAACGTATGCACAAAAATAAGTACACAAAATGGAGTTTCTCATTTTTTCTTTGTTCCTCATGTGATTACAGGTGGGTTTAGGAGCATACGCAGCAAGTGAAGCTGAATGTCCACAGTGACCAGCACTGGCTTTCTTGAGTTACTTAGAGATGATGAGAAACTGAACCTGAGACCTACTTCCACACAACACATGCACTCTAAGTTCTCAAAGTTTTGCCAACCTTCTATTCCTTAGTGAGGCTTATGTATATACATTACTGTTTATGTTAATTCTTTGTGGAAGCAATAAATGAAGATGCAGCTCTATTACAGAAACAGGGAGGGGGTCTTCCATTTTAAGCATGTGCTTGGCCTTGTTTTACCACCTTTGTTCTCATTTGGTCCCAGAAGTTAGTTGGATTTTTAAATAGTCAACATCTTCATAAGCTTCCCTTGGCACAAATAGCAGCCAAACAAGACAGCCTTTCACCAGTTTCATTACTAGTCTTGTAGTTAAACCGCTGTACCACAGTTGTGACTGTGCTCACAACCTGGGGTTCAGTTGCAGGCAGTAGGCTCAAGGTTCACTCAGCCCTCCAATCCTTCTGTGCTTGGTAAAATGAGTACCCAGCTCACGGGGGGGGGATGTGTACCCTGCATAATTAATTGTAAACCATCCAGAGAGTGCTTTAAGTGCTATGGGGTGGTATATAAACAGCACATTTTTCTTCTGCATTTTGCTTTAGGAAAGAATTACAGCACTATCACCTCAAAGTGAATTTCAGTGGTGATACGTTCATTCCAGAATGTTTGCAATCTCCTGTCAGAACCTCTGGGACCCACTCAGTTAATCAATCACTCACACACTTTAATCTCCATGAAGCTTAGAAGAAAATAAGACAATCAGAGTTCAAAGGAAAGCAAAAGCAAAAGAACATCTTTTCCCTCAAGTGGCTTCCCAATCACTAGTTATCAGAGCCCTCTTACATGTACTTGAGACTCAAGTTAACCTAGACCTGCCATAGATCTAAGCCCCCTTTCCATAAAAGCAATATAACCAATAAACCTTCTTTAAGGGGGGTTGAAAAGGAATAGGGAGTCAGAGAAAGGCGTGTTATGATGCAAGACAAGAGGAATGTTCTGTGAATGGGTTAGGAGTGAGGATACCAGTAACATCAATGCAAAACCCAAAATTTAAACGTGTACCTCATCTAGTAATCCTAACCTCCTGCTATTATGATTTGTCCCTCCGTTTCTCTGGAGAGGGACAATAAGAGGAAAATATGGGCACTGATCAATGTAAATTACTTGTAGAATCACCTCTCAGGCTTTTGGAGGACTTCTGAAATGTAAACATCTGGGTCTTGCTCAACCACGCCCATTATTATGTGTTCTATATTCTGGGATGATAAAGAACAGATCCTGTCCCTCCTCTGTATGACCACCTTTCAAGTATTTGAAAAGTGCGATCATCTCTCCCCTCAATCCTCTTTACTCCTTTCTTTCAGCCTTTCCTCACAGAGCTTGGTTTCCAGTCCCCTGATCCTCCTTGTTGCCCTTCCCTGAACTTGTCCCAGTTTGGCAGCACCCTCCTTAATGTCTAGATGTCTAGAACTGAACACGGGGCTCTAGATAAGGCCTAACTAGAGCTCAATAGAGAAGGACTCATACTTCATGGGATTTGAAGCCTATACAGTAACCCCCCGTTAGGGACCCACTCCACCCACGATCCATGAAAATCCGCAATATGCGGAAGCAGGTGGGGGGCCTGGTGGCGGGGGGCGATCACAGAAGTCTTGGGGCGGCGCACGCTGGCCGTGGCAGGGGAATCTGACCTCCCACTGCTGCCCGCCTGCGCTGCCCGAGACTTCTTCTCCGGGGTCATCTCCATTCAAATGCATTGCCAATGCATTTCAATGGAGAAAATTTTCCCCATTGGAAAACATTGGCTCAATGCTTTCCAATGGGGAAAATGTCTCCATTGAAATCCATTGACAATGCATTTCAATGGAGATTGCGCCCCCCCCTGCCACCCCCCGCACTGCCCCAAGACTTCTCAGAGGGGCCCGGGGGTGGCACGGAGTGACCTGATCGCCCCCCACCGCCCCTGTCCCTCCAGAAGCCTTGGAGCCACGCAGGGGGCGGTGGGGGCCGATTGCATCGCTCCCCGCCACCCCCGCCTGGCTCCAAGCCTTTTCAGAGGGGTGGTGGGCTGCAGGGAGTGATCAGCCCCCCTGCACGGCTCCGAGGCTTCTCGAGGGACTAAGATATTAGTTATTCCGCCCCATTTTGGGTCATTGACAAACTTGGAAAATATTCCATGCACTCTGAAGATCACTAGACCAAGAATTGTGTCATGGTGTCCTGTTTGTTAGCTCATCCCAGTTTGAGAAGGAGCAATCTCCTGAATTCAATTCTGTAACCAACTGTGTAGCTATCTGACAGTTGTCCTATGTAGCTCACACCTAGTTATCTTGCTTATCAGAATAACATAAGACACTCTGTGAAAGGCAAAGCTATGCCTGGAGTCAAGATATCTTGCATCTACAGCATTCCCACTGTCTCTCAGGGGGGTTATCTTAACAAAAAAAAGAGAGATAATATTAGAGGTCCTGAAGCCCCGATGAAGGCCTTTTATGGATAGTGTGTGGAGGGAAAAACAAAGCACAATGGGTGTGCTCAGTGCAACTTCCATTTGCGGCTATCAGTGACTGTGGTAAATGGATTGTGGTAAATGGATCAAAGTCTCATACGTTTCCCACCAGGTTTAGTTAGCTGGCACCACATTTCACTCAGGAAGTTGCAAGTCCTCATTTATGTCATTATGTTCATACTTTCGGTAGCCTTCAAATCTATATTCTGCAGTGAGACACAAACTAAGAGGAAAACTAAAGAAGCAATCTTTCCTAAGTGAAAAACTACTTTATCTGCTGTGATCTATGGGTGAAGGAAGAAACATTTTCATTCATTAATTTTGTTCATCAGGCAGATATTATGCTTTCTGGTATAAACAAGAATAAACAAGACGGGACTCAACAAAAACATAGAATATGCCACATATAATAATCAGTCCTCATGATCATTGGTCTCTCTCTCTCTCTCTCTCTCTCTCTCTTAAAACTATGCTAAAATCACTACTAAAGTAGGCCTATTTCAGTCAGTGGAAGGTATGGAGATGACTTCCCAAATCAACACCAATTCCATGGCCTGTTCTAATGCAACCCAGTAAACATTAATTTCCTCCAGATTTTGTACAGCACTTGACCTTCCTGTAAACAACGTAGCATTTAACATGGTTGAGGTACACTGACTTTCCTGCTCTTTTCTTGGAAACAACACTGACCTTATAGTTCTAATGTTTTTTTCACCCTGATCAGGTTTTGAAACATAGGATTCCATATCACCTTTCCCATTTTATGTATTCAGTCACCTATGTTCCACCTTCCTATGGCCACATAAAATTGCAAGTTGGTTTATTAATAGGTATCACAACGGCATTACTGATCTTCCACCACAGTATTGATCTTCCCCCACCTCTGGCTTGTCTGCTTTTGGGGCACTATTAAGGTAGAACAACATTATATTGCAAAAGCATAGCTACAGTTATACTTGGGAAGTCTAATTCTTGAGAGGCTTAGATGACTGTCATTTTTCAGATAGGTAAGGTCTAGCTCTTAATTAAACACCTGATGATATTTATCTATAATTGCAAATATAATTAGAAGGCAGAAAACACTGTAACATGTTCCAAATCATGCAAATAGCTGTTGGACTGGAACGAGCCATGAGCAGAATTGAATTACAAAGAAAAACCCTATCCAGTCCACAAAGGATCAAGTAGAAAATTAACACTAACAGTTTTGCAACCTGGAGCTTTTATTTTAAACACTGTTAAATCTGAGCGGCAGGTAATTACTTGCAGGACCTATAATAAGCACATTACTTTTATTGCACCAGAGTTGCTGAAGTTAAACTTTCATTTTTGTATGTGCATATAGATTTCCATATCTATGTGTGTTTTCAAAGATAAGAGGCACTTAAAAAGTTTGCTGACAAAACACTTGCATTAATTAGATGCTCTTTTCTTTAAGGGGGATTGAAAAGCTTTTCATAATAGGATGACAGCAGGATACAAGCTTCTTAAAAACTTCTTAGACAAATATTCCAACATAAAGAGGTAAGGAGATGCTAGCTTATTTTGCTTGCAGAATGTATTGCCCAACCTATTTATTGCCCTTTGAAATGTCATACCTTCACATCTAGGTAAAACAGTATTAGGTTCACAGTAAAAACAATACATTGGGTGGCCCCACTTCCCGCTTTTCCTTTATTTCCTTTATTAAAAAATTAATGTGACCACTGCTGACATACTTCCAAAATCAGGTGTGCTAAGAAGCAGATTAAAATGCATCTACAGGAAAATGCACATGCAAAATATGCCATTATGTCTGTGTGTTTCATTTTGACCATTTTCATATTTCTAGCAGCTATTTTGGTATTTAGAGTCACATACATTTGTTTGAGAGGTTGTTTTTTTTTACATACCTTTTGTTTGATTATCATGTCATTGATTTCATCAAGATCTCCCACAGTCACTATTTGGGACTTTATCACCCGGTCCAAGAGAGAAAGCCAGTCTGTTAGGTCTGCCCATGCCTTGTTGAATTCCGCCAGAGCTGGCACTTCCAGGAGCAAAGATGATGGCATTTCTTGTTTGGAGATGGTGGTTTCCTTGGTTACCAGAGTTTGCGTAACCACAGTAACAGTTTGGTCAGGCGAAGCTACTGAAAAGAGGGGAAAGATGCTATGGTATTATTGTATTAAAATAGCAAGACTAATAATGTAATTCAGTCACTTCATTTCTTAATTAGCAATTAGTTTTTTAACTTCATTTACAAAGTTGTCCATATCAACTGTGGAGACAAGCATCTTTTAAATTAGGGATGCATAAATGTGGGTCCTCAGAAGTTTTCTGACCTTTAGTTCCCATCAGCCCTAGCAAGCATAGCCAGAGATAAAGCAATATGGGTGCTGTAATACAAATACATATGAAGAGCTACAATGGCCTACTCCTATATTAACTCTGGAACCATACCATAGGTGATGGAAGACTGGAGCCAAACATATTGTATATTTCATTGACTGATCTTCTCCAGTCATACATACATACATATACCTTTATTGGCATTAAAACAAAGAAAATAGAACACCACCAAAACAGTGATGGTAAAACATTGTCAAGTAAAACAATAGGTAAAAGGCCAAAAACGGGATACACTCTCATTTCTTATTAATAACAGCTACTAGAAACTCTGCAACTTGTGAGGTGACCCATTCAGAATTGTCACGAAGTAAAAAGCTTGTGTATTCCTCTGGAGGTAACATAGACATAATTGGGTCTAAAAACTCTTTGCGTAACCTAGTATGGGCAGGGCAGCGGCACAGTATATGAGGGACTGTGTCCGGTTCGAGATGGCAAAATTTACAAAGCCTCTGGGACGATGGTATACCCAAGTATCTTCCTGAGAGTACTGAGGAGGGGAAAATATTGAGTCTGGCCAACATGAAAGCACATCTCTTATTTGGATTAATTAGCTTGCGGAAATAACAGAGATCATGGCCAAAAACCAGGGATAAGTTAAAGAAACGTGGAGAGCAGGTCCAATTAAGATTAGAGGAAAGTAATTCAGTTTCTTCTTCAAATAGTTTTGCCTTAATGGTCAAGTAAGCTCTTTTAAAGTCAAAATTGGCAAAATAATCAAGAGTAAAGCCTAAGTTGTGGAGTTTGTTTACAAAGAGGGAATCCCAGGTGGAAGTAAAGGGATCCTTTAAAAGGTCAGAAAGTAAGGAACCGGGGGAGGAATTATAATGGAGGGCTAACCAGTATTTGATGGCCCAAGACCATGCCAAAGTGGAAGGTAAGTGAATGCCCAACTCAAGGATCATGGTTGAAAGTTTGATTGTGTTGAGAACACCTAGCATTTGCCTTAAAAAGGAGGCAATTACTAGGTCTACTTTTGTGGAAGCCGCCTTGATCCAAATTGGAACTCCGTACAGAAGCTGACTCAAGGTCTTTGTTTGAAGAACCTTGAGGGCCGCAGGTACATTCTGGTTGCCACTATGGTAATGAAAACGGGATACTGCATTCAAATGGAGTTTGGTTGAAGATATTGCCAAGTCTCTATGGAAGTTCCATTCTAATCGGTGGTGGAAATTTATACCTAAATATTTGAATGTTTTAACTTGTTCGACTGGTCTGCTGTCAATGCTCCAGGATAGCAGTTTCCATAGATGAGAAAAAAACAATATTTTGTTTTTTTCGGCGTTGATTATTAGATCATTAGATATACAATAAGAATGAAAAGCAGATAGGAGATGCCGAAGCCCGATTTTGGAGATGGAAAGAAGGACAGAATCATCAGCATAAAGGAGAATTGGTAATGGGGAGTTACTCAAACAAGGGGCGTACTTATCACAATGAGAGAGTTGAGAACGTAAATCGGCAAGGAAGAGATTAAATAGTTGGGGCGCTAGTATACAACCCTGACTGACACCTTTGTATATAGTAATCTTTTCAGAAAGGGAGCCCTTGCGGTTTATACGGACCCGACATGAATTGGAGGAGTGAAGATTCCTAATTAAGAAAAGCAGTCGAGAGTCAATTCCCCAAGAAGCAAGTTTGTGCCATAATAGCAATACTTACAACTGGCTTCAACCCTATCTATATGATCAACATAGGCTGAAATCCTATTACTTAGCATCCTGCAGTACAGTGCTATGTAACTTATGGAGGAGCTAACTCATCAAACATCCACCGATTAACTGGGCGTGACTTACTACACTAAGCAACAGTGTTTCAGCCAGTTTGATTCTGCTGTGCTCATATTTAAAAGCGATTGAGAAGAAGCTGACAAAAAAGTAGAGTTGAACTAATTCTTAAACTGATGGATGTTTGATTGGATTAATTGATTTGTGTTTGTCTACTTTTTGAAGGTAGAAGGTTAACATATGAGAAGTAAAAGTAAAATGTACTTAAAAATAAAATTACCAATGAAGAATGTTAGCAGTCAGTTAGATGGAGCAAGCAGTAGTTTACTATGCATTTAAAATGAATGGCACCATGAATTACCAAAGCCTCATTCTTTTAGAATTATAATTAAATAAATTCAGCACATTTACTCATTCACTGTTTTACAAGCCACTGCCGCCATTGGCATTTATGCACAGGGTAAATGCAGTTTGGGGATGGGTGTGTGTGTGATTAATCTTCAGAATGCTATGAGAAACCCATCCTTACTCCTTTGTTGCCACCTACGCCAGCACAGACATGTCTCCTTTCTGCCACCCATTTATGAATATAATTTGTGCATACACAAAATTTGATTGTCATAAAGCAAATTTTAATATGTGCTCTGAAAACATTTTTAAATTATCATACTATGAGTGAGTCCCTAGCTCTAGTTAAAAATACAAAACTTCAAAAATGCAAATTAGACTGATATGATTTCATATTTTTTCCTGCGGAGAAGTTACCTGCAGCTAATTTTTCTTACCCAGAAAGAGCCCTACTATCATCCATGTAATAACTTTGATTTCCCTTTCACAACATAGATTTCTCTCTCTCTCCATTTCACACATCATTCACAATTTCTGGTAGCAATCCCCAAAGGTCATCTCATTTCATTTTACCAGCAGATTAACACCCTTAAAGACAGAGGTCAGATTCTTTTGAAGCAAACCTGATGACTAATAATGAGATACTTCATGCCTTGATGTCAAAGAGTGATTATCCAAGGAGTAGGTGGATACACGGCAAAAAGTGGATTTGCTTGTTTTATAACCTGAATAGAAAAGTTTACATTCATACTGATTTCCAGATTTGAGGGAGGGAAATGAGCACCACTCGCTTCAGAGATAAGAACCCCTACACAAGATTTATATTTGCAGTTTTGAAAGTCAGCAATATTTTTTTAAAAACTGGTGTAATTTTTTTGACCTTTCCCTCCTTTCTAGGTCTCCGTGATTTTACATCTTTATTATAAACGGGTTAGCAGGCATTCTTGACAAAATGTTTCCTAGACTCTCCTATAAATTATTCATTATGCACATATGTCGATTTATGTTAAAAGGTAGAAAGTCCTTTTGGGCCATAAGCAACTTCCTTCATGGATGACTGGTTTGAAATTCAGTATAAAACGATTCCAGTATTCAACATATAGTTCAATCTTCAATTTAAAATATTTTACTTTTATTAAAAATACTTTTAAAAATATAAAAACAATAACAAGTGACATTTAAGAAAAAAGAAAAAAATAACCATAACAGAACAAAACAATCTACCTAACAATCCCTGTGCCACCCACCTCCCACTCAGGACTTTGTGTTTAAAATCCTTAAGATATTGGCCTTCCCATTTCTCTCCAGAAATACACTGACCCTTTACCTTTTTGAAATACATACCAACAATTTATTTCATATTATCCCATATTACTTAAAAATCATCAAATTGTCTCTGTCTCTTCCTAATTTTAATTTTGCATGTCAATTAATTGTTGATAGCCATATTTCATAACTCCCTATACAAGTGATGGTGAACCTTTTAGAGACCGATGGCCCAAACTGTGATTCAAAACCCACTAATTTTTTGCGAAGTGCCCATACAGTAATTTAACCTTGTGAAGGGGCGATGCCGGGTACCCACAGAAAGGGTTCCAAGTGCCACCTTTGGAACCCCAACCTTAGGTTCGCCAACAATGCCCTATATCATTCCTCCAATGTTATTTTATTATTTGATTTCCATTTTTTTTGGCAAAAATTAACCTTGCCACAATTACCATTATTATTATGAACTCCACTTCCTCTTTTTTCAATGGTGTATTCATCATCATATTTAGCAATACTGCTTCCAGGGACACTTAAACATTTCCCCCTGTTATTTCTTGAATTTCCTTAAAATCAGCATCCATTCCTTCTTTCTTATTTCACACCACCACCACATATGCAAATCATACCTGTCAAGTGTCACGTTTTGGCCAGGGCACTATGGTTTTGCAGCATTTGTCCCACTGTCTTCCCAGAACATTTATTTTAGTGGAAATGTTCCAGACAGCAGTGGTTGGAGTGAGTGAGGTGAGCTCCTTGGACTGAGCATGGCAATTCCCCTTTTCTTAGCTCCTTTTGATCCTCTCCATTCTTTTACCTTTCTTTGGCTCAAGGGACAGTAGGCTCTGCCTGCAGAGGGGGCTGAAGGTGTATTGGATGTGTGTGCTGGAAACAGCCCCCATCTTATCTCCTTTCATAAAAGCAGCCCTGGGCCCCTTTCAAACCATGGGACCAGTACATGTAATTGCTTTTTCAGGCATCTCAGTGTGGACTGGCAAGCAGCCAATCAGTGCCTTGTTTACATGGAGATAGACAGCAGGCTGGGGGATTGCCAGCCAATAAAGGTGCCTCCTCAAAGTGAGAAAGGGAGGGCTGGAAGAAGTGTATGTGTGGAGGAGAAAAAATTGGGGTGGTTAACTATTAATTGCCGGTACCAAATCGACTAGTGTTGCACAACTTGTGCGTGGAGAGCTTACTTAAAAACAGATTTTCAGAACAGTGAATATATTTAGAAGAAAGGGACAAGAAGCCTACTTATAAGTAGCATGGCAACCAATTGAGAGGTGGAATTATCAGAAGGTAAGGAAGGAAGGAAAGCAAGCAGCAGGAGCAGCAGGGTTCTGTGATGCCACTTCTGCCTCTTCTTCTTTTCCCCTTTGGGCACACAGATCAGGCTGTTCCTGTGCCCCAGGAAGGGCTGAGGATGAGGTTTTGGGGAAAAGGATGGGACGGAAGAACCTGTGGAGGCTTTGGGTGTCTTTGCAGCTCCTGGAACGACAGGGTGGGGAGGAGGAAGAAGGGGCAGCAGCGGTGGTGGCAAGGAGTGTGGGTAGGGTGGTGTGTGTGCAAGGTTAGAAGTGTGCATGTGCATCCTCCCTGAATTCCCTGGGTGTGTTCATGCATGGGCATGCACATGGATGTTTGTGTTAGTGTTTGTGTGCTAGTGTTTATTCTTTTAAAAATAATTTTTGAGTGCATATTTTTAAAAAATATTGCTTTTGGAAGGTATCCCTGCTACTTTGGAGTCCCAAGGTAAGTACATTTTGATTGCATATTTTAAAAATAATTTTGAGTGCATATTTTTTAAAAAACCTGCACTCAAAATTGCTTTTCGGGCACCAAAGTAGCAGGGGTACCTTAAGAAAGCGATTTTAGGGAATCCCCTGAAATTTGGAAACATTTGGGGGTAACAGGGCTAAGTTATGAAGTTCCAAAGGGCGTGCCCCTAGGAAAAAAACCTTCTAATTGGAATAATATGGGAAGCAGCACCAGCCTTATCACCCGCCCTTCAGAGTAGAAGGTCTTTTCCTAGGAGTAGAAGGTCTTTCCCCCAAAACTGGGAAACTTATTGATTCGAGTATAAGCCAAGCGTGTTATTTCAGCCAAAAATAAGGGCTGAAAAACTCAGCTTATACTCGAGTATGTACAGTAAGTTCATTTTATTTTATTTCCCCTCTCCTACACTCCCTATTTCTCTATCCTCTCTTATTACATTTGCCACATTTCTATTATTGGTCTAAACAAAACTGGAGATAATGGGCACCCTTGTCTTGTTCCTCAGCCTCGGGAAATATTTTCTGTTATTCGTTTGTTCACTAAAATTCTTGCCTTGCTCTGTGAGTATAGCTGTTTAATTCTATTTTAATTGTTCACTAAATGATTTATCACTATATTTAAAATACTGCATATATGTGCAAATGAATATTTTAACACAAAATGACAGAAGTCACCAATTTTATCCTAAAAAAGGAAAATGATTTTTCAAAAATATCTTGATTTTTAGAATTCCTTGAATTCTCTGAAGTGAAGTGTACACATATTTTGAGATGCATGATACAGTTGAGCGGGGAAGTAGAAATGCTTCTGTTATGATGTGATCACACTCTTTGAGGGTCTCATTTGCAGATTGGCATTATCTTGGAAATGGCATTTGGTTTAGCATCCATAGACAAAACCTTATTTTCCCTACTTCCCTAAATAAAATGGAGAAATGTTATTACTCTGGATGTTTAGCACTACATTTAGTGATAGATGCTTCATTTATTTTTAAAAAAGTTAAAATATGTGTGTATAGAACCAAGGAGGACATCCTTTGAAATCATTAGGGAGCAGCACAACATGGCAAATCAGTCCAGTGTATTTTACTAGCAGCCAGAGGTTTATTATGAAATTGTCATTTTGGGTCAACAAACACTGACTGAGATGTTGCCATGGCATATCCTACCACAGGGATGAAAATGGAAAACGAATACAGGTAGCTTCTGACAGATATTTCTCAGCACAACACAACTGTTCACTCCACAGGGAACAACCTCTGCTGCTAAGTAAGTAAATAAATAAATAAATAAACAAATAAAGCCCTATAGTGGTCACCATCCAGAAAAAGAATTAACTCCAGAATGAAATATTGACAAAAATATGAAAATCCATCTAAAATATGTCTTGATTATTGAAATAACTCCAGGCAATACCAGCTTGTCTGTCTACAAGCTTAATTTACCTGCATTGCTTCTATGTTCCTTATGGATAAAAATACTTCAAAGTTGTAAAAATACAAAAGTCGTACATCTAGAGAAGGGCACGAAATGCCAAAATGGTGTTTTGTTTCATTCTTCTTCTTCTTCTTCTTCTTCTTCTTCTTCTTCTTCTTCTTCTTGTACAAAATGATTTTTAAATGATTTTTAAAATCATTTCATTTTTTGTGTTTTGCTTCATATTTTGACAAGCACCGAGATTGATGCTTGTCAACATAAATAATAAACAAAAATGAAATGGAACAAAATGAAAATTTCCGTTCCATTTCATTTCATTTTTTAAAGGGCATTTCATTCTGTAACGAAATGAAAAGTGAAAAAAACAAAACAAAAAATTGTTTAGTGCCCACCTCTACTTACATCTATAAAAACACTGTTCAGATCTTGAACATGAATTTTATTGCCACAAGTAACTTGCTTAGCACCTCAATGAAAGTCCATGGAAAAGATTTAATGTAAGCCAGTCTTACATAAGAAAACAATAATTTTTAAAATAACCAATAATTATTTTTTAAAAGTGCTATAGTATTATGAATCAGTAAGAGATGGTGGGCTTTGCTATAAAATAACATATTGGTGGTTTTCGTCAACTCCTGTTTCTCTTATGTGTCTAAAGTTTATTATGCCATTATCAGATGTCTTTTGCCAGTTCTGGGATGCATATCTATTTTTTTTGCATTGTGCACAAGTTGTGTGCACCCCAAAATTGCATTTGGTTTGCTGTAATTTGCCTTTCAGTAGAACTTTCTGCTGCTATTGCCATCTCTGTTGTGAACACATAACAGGATAGCAAGATCAAACTGCTGGATAGCTCGTTGGTTTAGCCATCTCGCTGCAGAGAGAGAGAGGGTGAGTTTGATTCCCCATTATGCTTCCTTGACAGGGGTTGGACCCAATGATCCCCTGAGTCACTTCTAGCTCTGCAGTTTTAATACTATTATTTCAGCCAATATTGTATATTGTTTCACTGACCTCCAGGCAACTGTGCATAAAATGAATTCTGAACTTGAAAAGATACAAGGCTGAAAATCCTTCATCCTCAGCCTCTCTGTGAAATCTTTGGTTTGTCTTTAACTGCTGACCTCTCCTGCTTCCCCAAAACATGTCTCATTGCACCACACACTTTTCATGTGCTCACTCTAAACATGTAATATACTGAAATCTCCATTTTGTTTTTTGTCCAGTACCTCCAATGAAGCTACCTTCTCTGTGATACATTTCTCCCATCCTCTGATTTTTAAAACTGAACAACAGGAGAATGCTTCTGTCCTGAGCTTTTCAAGGTGCTCACATTAACAAGAAAATATACAGTATTAGAACAAAATACATTAAATTACTTTGCTCAACGCCACATATAAATTGTATGGGCAGGCCTCAGAAAAGTGGTATATGGTGTTAATTCAGCATTCAAATTGTTTAATGTTGGCATCAACACCACAAAATATCTTACAACAATTTCCAGCTTACTTCTCACTCAGACTCTTATATTACCTTACCATTTACTGGTCTTCAGATGTCAAACACAGTACTTCAGTTCATGATTGTTCCATGTGAGGTATTCTAAATACTTTGATTTTATACATACCTCCTCAAATATGTGCATGCTATACATCTTTTAAGAGACAATTTGGAATGATACATTTACAGAATAATACTTGTCGCAACAAGAGGAAGTAAAATAGTATTATTCAACATGGTTCTTGCAATCTTGTTCACACAATTTCGAAATATTTTCTCTATCCTTTAAAAACACAGGAACACTCTAAAAGCAGGCATCTCACTAATCATACTAATTTAGTAAAAAGGTAAAGGTCCCCCCCCCCCGCACATTCATGCTAGTCATGTCCGACTATAGGGGTGGTGCTCATCTCCATATTCAAGCCGAAGAGCCAGTGTTATACAAGTTCATGGCCATGTGGCCGTCATGGCTGCAAGGAAACATCCTACTAAATTACTCCACAGCAATTATTGTATTAGGCAGAGAAATCTATCTACTCCAGATGGATTTTAGAAAATATATCTTGAGTATATTTATCATTATGAAAAAAAATCACACAAGGTATTCTTGAACCAATAAAACAAGTCAGTCTTTTAGTTGGCTACCATGCATTTGGCCATCATTTCCATTTCGAATGAAGTGCTAAACACATATGAGTTTTCATTCATGCACTGCTGTAGAAAGGGACAAAAAACAAACATCCATGGCATATTCTGATTATATACCTAGCTTTTGGCCAATATGTTGCAGCTGCAGCAGGGGAAAATAATAGAAAGATAACTAAAAGACAGCAGGTCAAAACACTATTGACAGATGCCTTGAATAGTTTTGGTAGGGCAAGGACAGGGATGCCTAGTCTCTAACAATCTACTTGCCTGAAAGTGATATCCAATCTGTCTGCTGAGAAAGTGCTATGGCAGACAGTTACCTTCCAGTCCCAGGAGATCTTACTACAGAAGTCCAATGAGATCTTGTCTTAAGGAGAAAGGAGACAGCTTCATTCTGGATACTCCAAGCTATAACCCCCACTGATTAATACAGCACCATAAGAAGCAGAGCTCTTCTAGTTCGTCAGCATGCACCATAATGCAATGACTAAAAAATAATTTGCTTGAGACAAACATCCCCTTCTGCCCCTTGGAAGCACATCTGATTGGGGTGAGGAACATGGAGTATCTCAGGAAATCTGGAAGCAATACAACCCAGAGGATATGCTTTGTTAAGGATATGAGCATTCTGCCACTATTGGAAATGTTGTATTTATAAGGCATTAACAATGATTAAGGAGGTGCAAAAAAGTTGCCCTTCGAATGAAGGTACAGTATGTTTAAATGTAAGGCTTGGAGCAGTACTTTCTCTTAGTTATTTTAAACAATTGGCCACTTTCCAGCAAGCCTGGGAACAAGGTCATGATATAAGTATGAATAATTTCATTCATGCCTGCCAGCTTAGGGTGGAAATATACTAAAGACTGATTTGAAAATATGCTGTAATGAGTATAACTGTTTATGTTGAATTATGAAATTATGAATTTGAAATTATGAATTTAGCAATTACAGGTCTTATACCATATCCTACTGGTGATCATGACAGTCTAATATTGCAATGCTTTAATGTCCTAGATTCTTAATGCCATCAAGTCCTGATGTTGTAAGAATCTTGACAATCCAAGCTCTGCAAAAATTGATAGCGGCAACAACTATGTAAATGTAAATAATATGTGATTACAGATGAGAGCAGCAAGGCCTGCTAGAACAATTGAGATTTCTATAAAAATACTTTTACTGGACTTCTAAGTTCCTGAATTTCTAAGACCTACATATAAGGTGTATTTCTAGTTAAAAAGAAAAAGAAAAGAAAAGAAAAGTGTTCTGCTTATATACCGCCCCATACCACTTTAAGTAGTCTCTGGACAGTTTACAATTTGACTTACAGTGTGCAGGCTACACATTGCCCCCCCCCAGCAAGCTGGGTACTCATTTTACCGACCTCGGAAGGATGGAAGGCTGAGTGAACCTTGAGCCTGCTACCTGGGATTGAACCCCAGGTCGTGAGCACAGTTTTACCTGCAGTACAGGCATTTAACCACTGCGCCACGAGGTGCAGTAAGAGTTATAAATGTAGGGAGATAAGACATAAAGACTCAGGGCATTTATCACTACTCCATGCCACTTTGGGAAGCAAATTTCAGAAAGCAACAATCAACATAGAGTTCCCTCCATGGATGCAAACTGGCCTTCACAGGGTGAAAAGTATATAATTTTTTGCTGTTTTTGTTCCTAATATGCTTAGAAACTAAGTAATTTAATTTATTTATCATATGCGTTACTTTCATGACTTTTACATTGTAAGATATGTATTTGCTGTCTTTGTTTTCAATGTGCCTTTTAAGGTTACAAGTTCATTTATCTTTCCCTCATTTAAATTCTGCCTACAAGTTAAGATTTGTACTTGAATGTCCTTTTGTTTCCAGCTTCTAATGTTTTTAATATCTGTAGTTTTCTTTTTGAATATTTATGCACACAGTCTTCTTCATAACTGTAAGACTTTTGTATTATACAACAATTTAGAAGTATTTTGTGCATATGGAACATAGAAGCAATGTAGATAAATAAAGCTGATATTGCCTGGAATTACTGCAACAGTGAAAAGAATTAATACTTGATAGATAAATAAATTAAATTATCAGTGTTGGTTTCATTCTGCAGTTAATACGTAACTGGGATAAATGCAAGCTGTGACATACTATGACAAGTTTCTGATTTGTTTTTTAAATCTGGAAATCCAGAAAGTTCTATAGAATTCCTAGGGAGGATCATTCTGACCATGGTCACCCAAAGCAGAATGGTTAAAGTTGGGACACCAGACTTAAAATGCATCCATCCTCTTCAGAAATTGTCGTATCAAGAGAAGAGAACTGATGGTTCTAATGGGGAGGGGCAGACAAGTTCTAGAAGGGCAGCTACTGGACAGTTGCAAAAAAAAAAAAAGGAAGGTGTAACTGGTGGAAGATCGATTATAGATAACAGCAATGACACTTGAGCTAACTTTTGTTAATACTAAGAAGAAGGAGGCAGTGATAAATCATTTTAGAATACAGTATTTACTCCTGGAAAACTCCTGTGGTGAGACAGTCCAAAAATAGTAAAGAATGCTTGAAACCAGATTCCCAGGTCAATAACAGATCAGTACAAATAGTGCTAACAGTAATGATATATAAGTGGACTAAAACTGAAAAACATCTAGTTACCAATATGGGACAGAATCAAAAGGAAACACTGCATGACACGTGTAAGTGAAAAATGGGATGTCAGAAGCATGAAAATGTAAAAGAAGAAACTTTACAATATTTCAGTATTTGGAATGAGTGAAATAAATTGAAATAGAACAGGATAGCTTCAATCACGTAATTGCAACATATTAGCCAATATCATGTTGTGTAACTCTGCTGGTGTAGCAGGGGTAATGTCACCACCAGCAGAAGACTGATCCTAATTATAGTTTTTGCTTCAACAATTGCTGTTAAACAAATATTTTCAAAATATTTAAGATAGAGTAACCATAATACTAACTGAATCTGGAGCTATTTAATCATCAGCAATCTGCCACTGCCAGTGACATCACTCCCACTATACCAACAAAGGTATGCAAGGTAATTGTGGCTGATATCTTTAATATAGAAAATGGCAAATACAGAAGTAAAGTTGTGATTCTAATAAGGAACTGAGATCCTGTATAGAAAAGCAGTTGGGGTTAAAAATGCAAAGCCTGAATAAGCATATCAACTGCTCCATGGAAATCAAGCCACCAAAACAATCATGGAAGTTGATTTTCCAACTACACACATTAAAGAGAAGCTAGAAAGCTTTTACACAAGCATCCAGAAGAGAACTGATCACACATCAAAACAATATGTGCTAAAAATAATGGATCAACAGAAAGCAAAAGGAATCAAATAAAAGCCACAGATCAGTGGAGAGTTAGGTCTAAGAGTCAGAAATTGAGCAGGAAAGAGACCCACAGACCTCTGAAAATCAAGCAGTTTGTTTATTTGAAATAAATATTCAAAACAATCAAATTGAAGAACTATAGAATCATAAAATAACTGAATTGGAAGAGGTTATAAGGCCATTGAATCCAAACCCCTGATCAACGGAAGAATCCAAATCAATATAGATCTGACAGATGACTGCCTAATTTTCTTTTGAATGCCTCCAGTAGTGGACCATTCAGTACCTTCTTAGGTAATTGGTTCCACTGTCATGCAGTACATTTCCCCTGATATTCAGCCCATTATTATGCATCCTGAGCACTGGAATGATCAAGAAAAGATCCTAACCCTTCTCTATATAACCACTTTCAAACATTTGGAGGTGGGGAAAGCTCTATCATACCTCTCTTCAGTCTTCTTTCTCAAGGCTAAACATAATTTGTTGACTTCCTCTGAACTCGTTTAAGTTTGCTGTCACGGGTTTTGGAGACTATTCCTCTGTTAATGCATCCTAAAACTGTATTGGCCTTTTTTTTTGCAGCCACTTCACATTTTTGGCACATGTTCACCTTTGGTATACAACAATTCCAGGTTCCTTGTCACTCATTCAATTACCAAGCCAAGTATCCCCAATCTTGTCACTCTGCATTTGAATTCATTTACTTCTGCTAAATTTCATTCTGTACTCAGGCCTATCAAGATCTTTTTGAAAGATCTTTTTTGCCCAAGACTATTGTTAAAAAATGCTTAACAAATGTTTAAGAAATACTTGAACACCAAATTATTTTTAATTATTTTATGGTGGAGTTGTGTTAAAAAAAATAAACCAAACCAAAAACCCATTTGCATAGCTTTATATTAATTAATTTCTTTTATACAGATCACTTTGCCTGTGCCACCTTCACCTTTGGGGCTATATTCTGCTTTTAATAGTCTTATTTATATTTCATTCTGCCTGCTGTCTGTTCAGAAATACATTGATTCTGTTACTGGTCTATATGCCTTCCATTTATGAAACACACATTCCAGAAATAAATTACATTTATATTGAAGAGCAAAGCCTCTTCTTACTTTCATTTCTCAGGTTAGTTTATCATTAATTGCCATATCCTACATTTCTCTGTACCATTCCTTCCAGAAAATGAGGAAAGTCTTGACAAGCTGGGACTTATCTATCAGACTTCATACTGAAATACTTCAGTCCTATGTATTCAGTATACTTCTTTATGGTGTTGAAACTTGGACCCTTACAGACACGTTATACAGGAAATGTAGATGTACAGATGAATTCTGAAGATACCTTAGACAGCCAGAGTCACTAATGTGGCTGTATTACACCACATGGATAAAAACCTAGAAATGCTTAATACAATAAAGAAAATTTAAATATTTCAGACACATAATGCACGTTAATAAATACCATCTGCTGCAGCTTAGCCTTCAAGGAAAAATTGATGGGAAGCAAGTACCGGGGCGTAGAAGAACATTCTAAATTAAGAACTTAAGCCAATGGTCCACAGTGAGCAAAACTGCTCTATTTAGAAGATTTTTAGATAGAAACCAGTTCAGGCTACTGATAGCCAACGTTCTACAAGGGCATGGCACTGAAGAAGATTCCTCAGTATTAATTTGGTTATCATTTTTCCAATTCTTTCCAAAAAAATAAATAAATTTGCCACTACAAACATTGTAGTAATTAAATCCTTCTCTCTTCAATTGAATGTAAAGGAATTGATGTGGACATTAGAATATCAATTCCAGTTCTCTTCCTAATTTCTTGAAAAACTTGTGTCCATATCACATAACCACCAAATATGCAAATATGTCCCTTATTCTTTTTTACACCTCCAACACGGAGACGACAAATTCTTACTCAATATATTCATTTTCATCAGTGTTAAATAACATCTCCAGGCAACCATGCAACAAATTTTATTAACCCCTACATATATATTCTTCATAATTCTCACATTCTACTCCAGTTATACCAATTATTTCCTTAGCTAAATCTTCTTGCCATTGATCTTTTAGTCCATGTGTATTCTGGTCAACTCAGACGTCTGAGTTATACAATTTATTTTTATGTTTATTCACTAGTGTTGTAACAGATTTATGTATTAAGATGTGCTACACTCAAAGATCAAGACAGAATCCCTAATAAAAAGAATTTAGTCAATGAACTAGCTTATTATACTTCTATTCATGCAGTTTTGAAGGCATAGTGTCAGCTTTTTATCCAGTTTCTTTTCATTATTTATCCCTGTTGGTGTTGAAGAACATGCTGTGAATGACCTCCAGAGATTCCTCACGCTATACACAGAGAGCAAATTGAATCTGAAAGCTTTATTAGATGGACTCCAAAACAGTAGCCATATTAGTCTGAACTCTTGTCTTTTTATGAGGTGAGTTTGTTTTTCATCTTGGGTCTGTTGTCAACAGAGTTGAAAATAAAACTTCTTTTGAAACTGAGCTTTGACCTTGAAAACTCACCAGAGCAAACTACTAAATTCAGTTCTGTTATATAATGGTATTATTAAACAAGGTTTACGAATCAAGAAACTGGCCTTCTCACCGAATTATCATGAAATCTCTCCCCAGGGATTTTGATTTTTTCAGATGTCCCATTCAAAAAACTTGTCAACACTGTTTCACACTGGATAAATTTCCTAAACAATTGTCTTTAGCTATGGCCACACCACATCAGCTGCCATTTGATTCAAGTGCACATATACTGTATATTGGAACAATCAGGGCCAAACCATTTAGAATTCCAGAAATTGACTGGTAGGATATAATATAGAAGACTTTCTGGACTTTCATTACATATTTGATCCACCACTATAGTGATCTATGAATCCCTGATGCTGTCTGTCATAATATTTTCACTTAAATTGAAGAACTAATGAAATTGTGAGGTCATCTGTACAGTCTTAGAAGATCTGAAAACAGTATCATAATTCCAATGGTCAAAGAACCATGTACTAAACCCTCATTTCCTTTTTGGCAGGGAGCAGGGCTGGTGCTTATCTGCCTAGGTACTCTTCAGCTCCTTGTTCATGTACTTGTGAACAATTACCCAGACCAAAAAACTAAAAAACAAAACAAAACTCATATTTGGGAAGGCTTTACTCAGACTTTCATATCCTTTTCATGAGTGTCTGTTAAATACAGCCTAACTGAGTCTCATTCAGCAATTTCTATGTTCCAATAAGTGAAAATAGTCTATTTGTTATTCAGTCTATTACTATCACTTCAAGCTGATTCTTTCCATGTAGTTTTGCTTGCACAGTTTCAACCACATGCAGCACACAGGAAGACATTTTTCATAATCTGCTTTCCAAGCAGCTAGCAGATGACTGGTATAACATAAAATCTATTTTTACATTGATGGTACTTCCAGGAGGAAACTGGAGTGTGCAGTTGCTTTAGGACTGCAGTGTGTTCTGTATTATTAGATGTTCAGCTGCAGGCTAGTTGGTGATATTGACACACATTTATGTTGGAGATGTCAGACTGCTAGCTGGCACTATCTCTTTTGAGCAGCAACTCTCCTAAATCAGGCAGACATCTTCCACATAGTGGCAACCCGAGATTATTTACTTCTGGATCCTAGTGAATGAAAATATGATTTTCTGCATGCAAATCAATTTTCTATATTTTTTAAAATTTAAAAAAAAAATAGTGAGCTAAATTGTTTATGTAGTTATCCCTTAAACCAGTGGTGGTGAACCTTTAGCACTCCAGAAGTTTTGGATCACAACTCCCACAGTCCTTTGTCATTGGCAATCTAGGCTTGGAATTATGGAAGTTGTGGTCCAAAACATCTGGAGTGCTGAAGTTTCGCCGCCACTGCCTTAGGCCAATATGAGTTCTGGATTTTTAGCAATAATTCTCATGTTCTTTCCACATCCAAGAAAACCTTAAACAAATATAAAACCAAGCTGAATATTAAGTTCAACGCCATCAGATTGCTTTGTGATATAAACATCAGCCACAGCACCAGTTATCTTATTCTCAATATACTGAATCACACTAACTTGGGAATAAATGTGGTTTAGATGGTTCAAGTAATCTCTCAAACTAAAATGGAGGGATAAAAAAACCCCAAAGTTATTGTTTTAAATCACATCTATATTGAGCAAAGGCACAAGACGGAAGAGTAGAACTGGGTACATTTAGAGCATTACTGAGCTACAGCATCATCACGAGTGAAATTTTTATTTCCTGATAATCTTCTAACTTGTATTCTTTACATATAGCATGAAATAGCCATTTTATTCTGTTCTGTACAAGGAAACTATCCCAGTCCTAAGACTGTGTCTGATTACATAATGAACTAGATAAAAGTGAACAGATAGAAGCTTAATCCAGGAAAGGCAAAGGTGCTCCAGGACAGCAAAAAGGTAGACCAGAAAGTATGGATTTAACCTGGACGGGCTAGTTTATTTCTCCCTGAAAATTCAGGTGCATATCATAATTTGGGTGTACTTCTGACTTCTTTCTGAGCCTGGATACCAGAAATATGTTTGCACAATTAAAATTTGCATGCCAGCTGGACTTCTTCCTTGAGAGTCCTGACTGGATCTAACCAAAAAAGATTATTTGGTGGAAGAAGTGGCAGTATGGAAAACTCTGGAGAAAAGTTACCATGTTCTACTTGAGTTATTGATTTTAAAGGAGACAAAAGCAGAGTGCAGCAGGCTTTAGGAAAGCCAAATTTCATAAACTCAGAACAATGATAAATAGGGTTCTAAGCTGGAGATCCTAACAGGAAAAAGAGTCCAAAATAGTTGGGGTTTGCTCAAAAAGGAATATACTAAAGGCACAACTACAAAAAATCCAAACAAGAAAAAATGCATAAGTAAGCAAAAAAAAAAAAAAACCCAATGTGGCTACACACACACACACACACACACACACACAAACTCAGAGACAACCTGGAAATAAAATGCATGCTTAGCAAGAAGAATGAAGGCTAGGCCACAATGGAAGAGTACAGACAAATAGCACAGAATTACAGAGATGGAGTTAGAAAGGCAAAAGCTGAAGTGAAGTTAGTAAGAAATGGTAAAAACAAAAACAAAAAATCTTTAGTCACATGTACAGAAAAAGACATCGAAAAATATAGTGGTTCAGTTATTCAGTAGGGATGGAAAATGTAATAGCAAACAACAAAGAGAAGGCAGAAATGCCTTTTCTTCAACTTGATCTATTCCTACTTCAACTTGATCTATTCCCAAAGGACAGCTTATGGCCTCCAGGTGAATGTGAATGTGAAATACCAAGGGAGAGGACAGGGTTGCTGTTAGAGACTGAGAAACAAATAGTCAAGGAATACCTTTTACTTTGAACAGGTTGAACAAATCTCCAGGGCCAGATGAACGGCATCCAAGAGTAATGAAGGAACCGGGCAAAGAACTCTGAGAACCACTGTCTATTATTTTCTTAATATCAAGGAGGATGGGTAAAATATCAGATGATTTGAGAAGGGTTATTGTCTCTCTCTTCGAAAAGGTCAAAAAGATGAAATCTGGAAACTACATGACTGACATCAATCCCTTGGAATTTTTTTTTTTTGGGGGGGGGAGCAGATTATAAAGTCATCAGTCTGCAAGCACCTTGAAAACACTGCACTAATAAGACATGGATGTACTCAAAGAACTGGGGTTGTTTAGCCTTGAGAAGAAGAAAAAAGACTGAAGGGAGGTATGACTTATTTATCTATTCAATTTATATACTGCTCATCTGACATGAAGCACTCTGGGCGGTTTACAGCATAAAAGAGACCATATACAATGTACAATAACCAACAATTATAATAATAAATCAACAAGATAATACATAATAAAAACATAAGTAGATCAAACATCATAATTATTAAAATCAGCAAGATAACCTAAGGGCAGATGGAGACAGATTGTGGAGTTAACAGATTAGCAAATGCAATTAGTAACCAGGGGAAAGACGATTTAAATAACCAGGTCTACATTCGTTTTTTGAAGACTTGGCAGTGTGGGGGCCTGGCAGAAGAAGACCCAGTTCCTTGTTGCTGTCTTGTGGGCCTTCATCGGTGTCGGCACCCTCACATGACCTGCTTGAGACGAGTGAGTATTACAGGCAATATTCTGGGGAAGCAGCTGTTCTGACACATAGCGAGGTCCTAGACCATTTAGAGCTTTGTATGTCAACAAAACCTTGAAATCAATGGGGTAACAGACCAGCAGCCAGTGCAGTGCAGTGAGCATATGGGTGATATGATGGAATCTTTTACTACCTGATACTATTCTGGCCACAGTATTCTGTACAAGTTGGAGTCTCCGCATTAACTTCCAAGGCGAACCCATGTAGAGAGCACTATAGCAGTCTAATCTCGAGACTCCCAGTACATGGACCAATGTAGTGAGAGTCCCAAGGTCTAGGAAGGCATGCAGCTGCACAATCCACCAAACATGGTAATGTGTGGTGTGGACCACTGACACCATCTGGGTTCCCATAGTGAGCAACAGGTCTAAAATTACACCAAGACTGCGCACCACATCCCACATGGGGATAGTTGCCCCCCACAAAACTGAGGGAATTTTCCAACCCACCAACACCAAGCGCCCCACCCGGAGGACTTCCATCTTGCACTTTTCAAATACTTGAAAGATTGTCATACAAAGGAGGGGCAGGATATTTTCTTGGTCATCCCCAAGTGCATAACACATAAAAATGGGCTAAAGTCCTGAATGTCAGGAAAAACGTCCTGAATAATAGAGCAGTATGACAATGAAACCAATTACCTCAGGAGGTGTTGAATGGTACAATGTGGGAGGCGTTCAAGAGAAAATTAGAAAGCCATCTGTCAGATTTACTTTGATTTGGATTCCTGAATTAAGCAGGGGGTTGGACTCGGTAGTCTTATAGGCCCTTTCCAACTCAATTTATTCTATCATTATATTACTTAACAGAGAAATGTTAACATCCTCATCAAAGTGCTATTTCCAAATATCATTTGAGGAAAGTCATGGCAGTTAAACAAGGTTTAATCTAATAAAACTTTAGAGTGTGGAAAAGTCCCCAGTTGGCTTATGAAGAAGACATAGAACATTACAAATGTCAAAGTCCTGGTGATGTCTTAAAGCAGGGATGGTGAATCTATGGCACGCGTGCCAAAGGTGGCATGCAGAGAGCTTTTGCCTGGCATGCGGCATGCCCCCTGGCCACCCTACTTCCCCCTCCAGCCATGAGAAATTTGTGGAGGAACAGAAGTAGGGAAGAAGCAGGGAAGAAAAGAGGACAGGGAAGGGAACCAGGAGTAAGGCGGGGAAGAGGGGGGAAGGGGAGGGTGAGGAGGCAGTTTGAAAGGGAGTCCCCTCCCCAATCAGGCACATAAGCCAGGGGGAGGGGTTTCAGACTGTCTTTGAGCCACTGAAACAAGCGGTGGTCGCACCACACCAAATTCTTTTTGAATTTGGTGTGGTACCACCGAGGGTGCTTGCATGGTGCCAAAATCAAAAAGGCCAAGCAGCCTTCCTCCCCAAAAGACCAAGCAGCTCGGGTGAAGGGGAGGGGGGGAAGGCTGCTTGTTTCTTTTGAATTTGGCACCACTTCTCCAGCCAACGCCCCCCAGGGTGATGATCCTCTGGATGGGGAGGGAGGATGGGGGACTCCGCTACTGCTTCTCCCACCCCCCATGCACCACCGGGGCAATGATCCTCTTGGTGGGAAGGGGGAAAATGGGGGACTTCGCCATGGCCCTCCCCGCCATTTCTTCACCAGTGCACGGCTTCTTCAGCTTCCACAGTGTGCTGGGGATAGAAGCAGCTGCAAAGTCCCCTGTTTCCCCCTCCCTGGCCAGAGGATCATTGCCCCCGGGGTGCTTGGTGGAGAAACGGTGCTGAATTCACAAGGATCAAGTAGCCTTCCCCCTCACCTGAGCAAAGGGGAGGAAAAGGAAAGCTGCTTGGCCTTTTGAATTTGGTGACATTTCTTTCTCCACCCAATGCCCCCAGGATGGTGATCCTGTGGCCGGGGAAGGGGGAATGGGGGACTCCATTGCCACTTCTCCCCCTGGTGCGTCGCTGGGGTGATGATCCTCTGGCCGAGGAGGGGGAAAACGGGTGACTCTGCTGCCTCTTCTCCATCCGATGCACCACAGCGATTATCCTCTGGCTGGGAAGGGGGGAACGGGGGACTCTGCTGCCACTTCTCTCCCCCCCACATGCCACTGGGGTGATGATCCTCTAGCCAGGGAATGGGGGGGATTTGCTGCCACTTCTCCCCCTGGCGTGCCAATGGGGCGATGATCCTCTGGCTGGGGAGGGTGGGAACAGGGGACTTCACCACCGCTTCTCCTCCCTCACACCGCCGGGACAATGATCCTCTCTCTGGGGAGGGTGAGAAGGGGGAACTTCACCTCTGCTCCCCCACATGCATTTTTAACCCAAAGCATTTTTAAGCTGTGGTACGACTGGACATAAAACATTCCTTCAATCTAATATCAAAACTGATGATAAACTGAAACATAGAAGTACATACCAACAGCTGAAGACACAATTCCTGGAACTGCAGATACTGGCTTTCCTTTTAGAATTTGTATTAAATGGGTTACTGCTTTCCAATCTGTATTTAAATCTTCTAATTTTCTCTGAAACAGGAAGAGGAAAAAACTGGAACAACAAAACATTGCTTCTGTAGTATTGTAGTTTTACCTATCATAGCAGAGTAGTATGTACCCTAAGTAAGTGACGACCAGAAATTTCAAACCATATACAGTACCCATGGTACATAGTTGATTTGATTTCCTTCTCTCCTAGAAGAGGGAAGCAAGGAGAATTATAGAGCTGGGAGAGATTAGTAAGGCCATCTAGTTCAAACTAAAGTGATCCAGCCAACCCAGTGATAGTGTCTACTGTCTACAACTACACTAACCCAGTAGAGATGACTATGGCTGTGGTCACACCTGGGTTTTGTTCCTGATCTTATGAAGGTCTGGCTTTTCCTCTTCATCCCATCATGAGTTCCCACGTCAAAAGCTGGTTTTTTTTTTAAATTTTAAAGTGCAGTTCAGCCCCCTTGGCCAGCAGGTGGCGCTAGCATTTAAAAAAAAAGGGACTACTTGGCTGGGGAAAATTAAAACTTGTAGGACCAGATACAGCTTCCTGTTTCTCCAAAGGTGAAAATAAATTTAAAAAAAACATAGCCCATCGGCCCCAGGAACAGCCGGTCGGTGCTATGAAAAAAGAAAGAAAAAGAACCCTGGATCATCTGTGTGGTCTCACGGCGCCTGCCTCCTTAAAAGCTGGATTTTCAAAGCGAGGCAAAAATTTCACTACCTCCTGGGTGAGTCACAGAAACCTCGCTTAAGGGAGCATTACTGGGTTTTCGTTTTTCTTTTTTCTTTTTTCAAAAAGCCCGGTGGCCGTGGGGAAGGCATTTTTAGACACAGGTTATCTGGTAATTTAAACTGCTTTTAAAGGGATGTGGGACTGGGGCCATAAAGTAGTTTGTTTAGTATCATTTGTAGGCCACCTTTCTCCTGGTGAAGGGACTCAAGGCAGCTTACAGTGGTAAATCAAGTAGGATTGAAAACATAATAAATTATGCATTAAAGGAAGATTTTAAAAGAGATGGAAGACTTTTTTAAAAAGCTAACATGGTTTTTGCCTTGGAAATTTCTTGCAGATTCCATATAGAAATAGATGTATCATATAGGCCTTTTTCCATAGATTTCTGAACGAAAAGAATTACAAATGATTGAAATGCATTTCATCCTTGGTTTACATGTGATAGTGGTACTAGTTTTCACTGTCTTCCTGGGTGATCTAGACAAGGAACTGAGTTGGGAGAATGTATCTCTCTTGGTTCTGTGGGACCTCTCAACAGCTTGAGAGGTCCCACACTTTTAGTCCCGCAACAGCTTTTGATACCATTAACCAACATATCTGAGTAACCTTGCTGGAATTAGACTTCGAGACTTTAGTGAAAGTCTTGTTGCTGAGTGTAGTCAATTGGGACTGAATCGATGGGAGCTGGTGAGACACAGATTCAAATGGTCCTATTTTCACCATGATATACAGGATTTTGACCACTGTTTGTAGTGGCCCCAGGCCTTCTCAGATGAATGAACTGAGAAGTCAATGGTTGAATCCATTCAATCCAATGCCTTGGCCTTTGGTCTGTGGGACGTCTGAGATTACATTCTGTCCCCCAAGTTGCTAACACATATATGAAACTTCAAGGAAGAGTTTCCCAGACTGTTGGGGCTCAGTACCACCTGTATACTCATGAAAACACATGTCCAATTCTCATTTCCATCTCAATGCAAAGAAGTCCCATTTCTAAAATAGTGTCTGATATCAGTAATGGGCTGAATTAGGCTAAATAAATCAAAGCTCAATCAAAGCAAGGCAGAAGTGGTCCTGGCTAGTAAATAAAGCAAATCAGGGACCATGGAGACAACTGGTGTTGAATGTGGCTACATATCCACTGAAAACTCAGATTCACAGTGTGGGTATACTCCTGGATTCATCCCTGAGCCTGGATAAAGATGATAACTTCAAGTGGGTGTCCTTTGAGTTGTACAACCTGTCATTGAAGTGTATGCATATACTGTGTTTTGTAGTTGATATAATTTAACTTTCATTCTAACTGTGGGTATATTTTGTTCTTTCGTTTGCATGATTTATTTATTTATTTTAGGGCTTATATACCGCCCATCTTCCGGAGTGGAACTCCGGGCGGTTTACAACAAAACAAAACAGTAAACAGGTCAAATACAACAACGTTATAAAATAATAAAGTCAGTTTAAAACACATACATAAATAGAATGGCATAAAAACAATGGAGGACATAATAATAATAATAATAATAATAATAATAATAATAATAATAATAAT
>JAHTLZ010003399.1:6575710-6598174 GCA_023846285.1 Phrynocephalus versicolor
TTTCCGCCTGCTTTTTGGCCCGGGAATGGGTGGGGGGGAGACCCGGGGGAGAGTTTAAAAAAGTTTTTTCCTGTGCCGCCCGTGCCGCTTGGTTGCGCTTTGGCGGCCGGCGGCGAGACTGGGCTTTTTGCGGCGGGCGAGTCCCACCACCACACCAGAGCATCCCAGGACGGAGGAGGGGGGGAGGCCGGGCGGGGACCTCCAGAAACCACCCCTCTGGTAGGTGCCCTGAGGCACGGCAGGCATTTTTCCGCCTGCTTTTTGGCCGGGAACCGGGCTTTTTAACTTTTAAAAACTTTTTTTTTCTGTGCCGCTTGGCATCGCGCGCGATCGCGCGATGCAAGTAACGAGCACGACAAATCAGACCAAATTGTTCGTTCGTCGGTTCGAGCTCGAAGTCTGGCGGTGTAATTCCCGTTTCCGTTTCCGTAGAGTAACGGAAACGAGTAACGGAAACGGAAACGGAAATACCGCTAAGTCGTGCCCATCTCTAGTCATTGTAAAAAGGAGACAGGTATAATGAAAACTAATGACGAAGTTACTTGTAAAACAATGTTTATGGCCTAGGATGGCATAGAATCATAAATACATTTGCTGGAACATTCCCTTAATTAAAGTCACATCATATTTCCATTCACTTATGGTAAAATTTTACATAAGCACATAAGGAAAACTTATAGCAAGATTAAGTGGAATCCAGGATTTGCCTCCGACTGGTAAAAGGGATTTTAGAAATGGATACTATGTGATCCAATCAAACATTTCTCCTTGTGCAATACTCCAGTTTTCATTTAATCTGTTCTCTTTTCTGTTCCCTATATCTCTTCTAAATCTGCTCCAGAGCATTGCAGATAGGAAGTGGTATTGCGTGAAATAGGAAGAGGAACAATGAGTGAAAATCACCTTCCCATTTCTTACTGGCCAAAGCTCACTGAATAGGAATCCCATTTACACTGTTTGATGCCTAGTCTTCCTAAGTCTATTGTGAAAAAAGGGGTTGAGCCACGTGGCTCTCACAAAACACAAATGCAACACTAGGCTACAGGCAATACCTGAAGAAGAGTGTGTTGCACTCGAAAGCTTGCAAAGCTTTTTATTTTTATTAGTGGCCTATAAAAGTATTGCCTGTAGCCTAGTTTTGCATTTAAAGGCGCTATCGCATGGGTGAAAGATTTTTTTTATAAAGACGTATTTTTACTCTAAACCTTTTACTCTAAAGTGATTGAAGATTTGGTTACACCGTCCTCATGGGTGTGGTATTAGTAAATGAATCTTAATTTTCCCATGTCGTGAAACCACATTTTAAGTTTATTTCCCAAGCTGTGTCTGCTTTTTAATTTTTTTTTCCTGAGCCCGAAAAGCTGATCAGCTGTAGCACGGGCTTAGGACTGGCAAAAAAAAAAGTTTAAAAATTGCTCCTTCCCCCACCCAATCGGGTGGAGCGAAAGGAGCAATTTTAAAACTTTTTTGCCAGCCCCAAGCCTGCACTACAGCTGATTGGTGCTTGGTGCTCAGGGGAAAAAAAATCTTAAAAACCGCTCCCCCCCCATTGATGGGATGGGGAAAAGGAGCAATAGTGTGGGCTTGGGGCTGGCAAAAGAAAACTATTAAAAAATGAAACGGAAAGCCAAGTTAGTATTTTTAATTGTTTTTTTTTTAAAAAAGAAGTTAGCATCAGATAATCCGGCAAAAGAGGGGGTAAACCTGGACAATCAGCATCCCCACATACCTATGCAAGGTTGGAAAACTCGCATTTATAACTGGGTGAAAAATACCAACATTACCCCTAGGTGAGGAAAAGCTTGGTTCAGCCCGCTGAATGGGGTGTTACCAGATTTTCTTTTTTTAAAAAACTCAGTGGTCCTGGGGACACGTGTTATTGAGCCGGATTATTTGTAAGTAAAAACCGGATCAAACTGCTCCTGAGATAGCTCCCTAAGTCTATTGTGGTTGATTTTCATTATTGTCACAGTAGCTTTGCATCAGAACATCTGCAGAATTCCAAGTGCATACCATCATACTACACTGAATATCCATGATCTCCCTAGGTTTCAAAAGATAAGCAGGGTTGGGTCTCATTAGTACTTGGACTGAAAACCAAAAAAAGAAATAACAACAGTTTTTAGGTAAGGCTAGGAATGCCTGTCTGAAACCTTGGAATTGGCTGCTATTTAGAACAAGCAACCTTGGACTTAGATTCATGATTTGCCACAGTATAAGTCAGCTTCCTGTGTTCCTATGTTTGTAGTACTGTTCTCCATTCTCTTGGAACATCTGAGTAAAGCCTGGAGTATCCAAGAAAGATTCTCCATCAATCATTAGAAACATTCCTTTATTTAAAAAAACAGAAAATAGTTTTGTATAGTTCGTTCTTTTGTGTATTTCTGAGCTCATTGGACTCCAGATTACATTTAAACCTGTAGATGGCCCCTAATTGACTCATGTTTATATATAACTTTGTTTCTGCAGCCTGATGTTGCAGACAGAATCTTTGGGGAGGTGAAGGCTATCACTTTTCTGTTTGACCCTTGCCCTTCCTGGCTTATCAAAGCTGCCAGAGAGGGACTGGCTGAGTGGCTCTGAAGGGTGCTGAATGGTCCCTCACAGCAGGGCAGGTTCCCAGCATGCTTAAAGGAAGCAATATCAAGTAGAGATGGTCACGAACTGCCAAATCAGTACTGGTTTGTTTTTCGACCAAACAGGTGTTTGATGCTTCTGAGCCTCGCCTCCTTTGGTAGGCACTCATTCAGTGGCAGCACCTGGAGGGGGTGGGGGAGGGAAAAATAGAGATGGGCACAAAATGAAAAACGAAATGCTGTTTTGTCATTTAAGACAAAACAACGAAACAGCATTTCATTTTTCATTTTGTGCCCATCTCTGTTTTTCAGTGCTTCCCTTCCTCACCCCCTCCAGGTGCTACCTCTGAATGAGTGCCTGCCAAAGGAGGTGAGGCTCAAGAGGCACCAAACATCTGTTTGGTCGAAAAACAAGCCAGTACTGGTTCAGCAATTTGTGCCCATCACTAGTAGCAAGACCATAATTAAAATAAAACAAAATAAAAACCTTCTTGGGACCCACAGTACTGGACCGTTAGGAGCTAAACTCCAATATCCCATTCTTGGGCAAGATGCTGGAGTGAGTTGGAGCTTCTCAGCTCCAGAGGTCCATGGATGAGACAGATTATCTAAATCTATTCCAGTCTAGCTTCGGGGTTGGTCATGGGAAAGAGACTGCTTTGATAACTTTGGTGGTCAACCTATGTCAGGAACTGGACAGGACAATGTGTCCTGTTGGTTTCCTGACTTCTCAGTGGCATTTGATACAGTTGTCTGTTGGACCAATCTGAGCCACCTCTCTGGGATGGGACTTATAATCAATGTTTTACAATAGTTCCGCTCCTCCCTGGGGACTCCTTTTTGACAGCCTGGTCACTGGTCTGTGGTGTCCCTCGGGGTTCCCCTTTTCCCCTATGCTATGAAAATGCTGAGAGAGCTTGTCCAGGGTTTTGGGATTTGGTGTCACAAGCATGCATATGACACCTAATTCTATCTCTCCTTTCCATTTATATCTGAAAAAAATGTTTCAGTTCTAGATCGGTTGTAGTGTCAGTAATGGACTGGGTAAGGGCAAATAAACTGACACATTCAAAAGAAGACAGAGGTGCTAGGGAACCTGATTGAACTTCATAAAATCATACACAGTGTGGACAAAGTAGATAAGGAAAAACTCTTTTCCCTATCACACAGCACTAGAACTAGGGGGCACTCAATGGTAACGTTTGGGTGCTAGATCTCAAACAAATAAGAGAAAGTACTTTTTCACCCAGAGGATCACTGGTCTATGGAACTCCATGTTGAAGAGACAGGCAGGATAACTCTCAATATCATTGGCAGGGAATAATAAGCAGGTGAAGACATCTGCTTGGGAATACCCTGAAGCAAATGGTGAGCCAATGTGTGAGACAAAATGCTGGACTGGATGGGCTGTGGCCTGTTCCAGCAAGGCTGTTGTTAAGTTCTTATGTGCTCCAGGTCAGGTAAAAGATGAATGAAGGAATTGGGATAAATCCAGTGCTGGATGGGGTTAAATGCCTTCTGAAAATGCAGGTGTGTTGCTTTGGGGGGGGGGGTTCAGATTCTTCTCCAAACCTCGATGCCCAGATTTCAACTTTAGCTAGGAGTGTCTTTGCACTTAAAACTAGGGCCTTTTTTTTTTTAAGAAAAAGGGAAGGATAACAAATCATTTGGTTATATTAATGTATAATGTTCTCTGCTTTAATATCTGTTCCCTATCACAGACATTATTGATCTTATTACTATTTAAATATAATGCTGTTTAATTCTTTTTAAATATTTGTATTTTCTAATATTTAGCATTTAAATACTGTTTTATGATGTAAGCCGCCTTGGGTCCTTTCAAGGAGAAAGGCAGGATAGACTAATTTTAAACAAACAAACAAACAAACAAACAAACAAACAAACAAACAATCACGGGATGTTTAATTCCTCACAAATAATGTTGAATTCATAACAATGTTTCACTATCTTGTACTTTGCTTACTATGGTAGAAAAATATTGTTTTCATACACGAGGATTTAATATCAAAATACACATGTATATCTTGCCATGTTGTCCAAAATAGATATTTCATGATTAGACATCAAATATTCGTTATATTTTGTTACTGAGTAGATGTCATCAAAATCCATGATTACTGTTGAAACACTGCAGTCTCTTTCATGAGTCCTCTCTTATCACAAAGTTAACCAATGCATATATTTTCATGAGTCTCATTTCCTGTTGTCACTGAATGATGCAATATTTTACTGTTAAGCATAATGGGAAACTTTTCTACTATCAATCAAATTGATATTTAATCTTTTTATTATTATCAGCCAAGCATGTTCAAGTGTATGTTTTTTAAACAAAAAGCCCTTGTAACAAAATGATGAAATAATAAAAGCAATAATTTATGTCTGTCAGATGCACTTATTGTCATAATGTTATTTTGGGGAAAGAGACCCCCCCCCACATTGCTTTTTCTTAAATTTATGATTGAGATAGTCAAGCAATATAAACATACCATGAAGTCTTGTCAGGTTATCTGCATAATTCACCTGTATTCACTAGCAAAAGAGGATTTATAAACACAGATCTAAAATCACTGCACTGAAATCCCTACATAATAATACATGGACAATACATTCATTAAAGTGTCTTACACTAATTTATTGCACAGATACTTACTTCATCACCATGCAGACACAGACCCAAGTTAAAATAACACAGCAGTAAGAACAGAATAATAAAACAAAATTATTGAGGAATAGAGTATACAAATTTAAAATAATAGTCTTAAAATTATTTTGAAGATAACTTAGAAAAAATAACTGACCTACAGACTCTATGTTTAATTGGTTTAAACCAGACAACCAATATTCAAAATACCATGCACACAAGTCTCCAGAGCATTGCATTAAATAGGACTGATAAGTCTGTTATGGTCTTCTATATGGAGGCTAGATTAAAGACAGACATGGCCACACACTCAAAAGTGTCTTATCCACAGGGGCAAAAATCATTCTCCATGTTGATTGCTGCAATAGTGCCCTTCCAACACGGTAGAAGCAAGAGTGTTAAATCTATCCCAAACAAACCCTGCCAATATTTACAAATGGGAAGTATCTCTCATGCTTAACCATTGAACATTTCAGCCAAAATGCATTGGAAAAGAAGATCTGTGAATCTTCGAAGAAGAATATTGAAAATCCATGTCTTTGATTCATTCTACTCTGATAGATTTTAAAACACCTAGAACTTTGTGTGGAGAAAATCTACAGCAAGATCTAAAAATATATGTTCAATTTAACAGTAAAAGCCTTGAACCGTGAACAAATGAAAACATCTCAATAGAACCTCATACATGGTCCTGCTCTACACTTTGTAGATGTAAGGCCAACCTCTAGTCATAGTCCTGCAGTTACAAACTAGTCATTCCAAAAAGCAAACATAACAGAATTAAATCATGTTTTCAACAGTTGAATTAAAACCTTGGATCTGTATTGTAACATCATGTAGCACCCAGGAAAGAATTTTGGTTGGCTACCTGCAAGGTACGAGGGATGAGTTGTGCCCCCTTAGTGGGAAAAAAATCCTGCTTTGTTTGAATTCTGTGCCACTTGCACTGCAGACTGTCTATGCCTGGCCCAGAAAACTGTCCCCAGAATGGGGAGTAATACCTATGCATCTCAACATCTTAACCTGCTCAATATTTAGCCCATTGGTTTTTTACTTATCTATTTGAGCATATGTAGAAAAAACTGATCTTGCTTTTTCCTAAAATTAAGAAGTCACTCATAAAACATGTAAAATTATTAATGACCTATTTTAGAAAGCAACATGATAGCATCTGTGTCCAGCAATAACAGATCCTTGATGTCTCCCATTCTCAGTGTGTGAAATGCTAATGTTAAACACATCTTAATCAGATTATTTAAGTAGAGATTAAATAATATAAGGGCTAGTATATAGCCTGATGGCAAGAACAGATTTATCAATGACCATCCAGACGGCACCATACTTGAAATTTAGTACATTGACAAAGGCAACTAGCTAGATAAAACTGTATTCTATCCATTGCAGAAAGATATATTTTAATCCACAATTTATCTCTTGGAATCGAATCACAACCTATGGAAACTACAGGGGAGTCAAATAAAGCTACTTAATTAGATAATTTTTTTATTGTTATGATTACTAAAATATTAATATTTTTAGGAAACAGAATATGTAGTGCAACAGACATTTCTGAGCATCATTATGCAGTTAATCTTTATTCAAAATCATATTTGGTTTATGATGCCTCATCTGGAGAGTTTGAAAAAGAGATACAACACTGTTGACAATACTCACAAGCTTTCTTATAATATTAAAAGGCCTATATTGATTTGTGGCAAGAAAATATAACTATGGCCAAAAATCTCTATCCCCTAAATCTCTTAGAAGCAACAACAGACTAAATCATTGTTACTAGTCTTCATGTTACTAGGAAAAAATAATGTTGTAATTAGAGATGAAGGTTTTGTTGCACTGACAGCTTCATATGAAACTGTCATCATGACAAAACCTTCATCTCTAGTTCTAATGCACTTGCTAGCACTAAAATTAATTATAGTTATGACAGTTTTCTTTCAGGATTTGCCCTGGAATATTCTTATATCTTTACAAAATATCATTCTACTCTTTATTTTGTGTAACATCAGTAACAAATGTAAAGCTACTATGCAAAACAATTTAACAGTGAATGCTAATACCTTCTGAAAACTGTACAGTTCTAATCAATCTAAATCACTACTCTCTTAAATAACAAAATAAAGAATCTTCCATATAATAACATTACCCATTAATTTAGAAGGCCCCACCTATATCCTACAGTTATCATGCCAGTTATGTAAAACAATGCTAAAAGTTGAATTAAGACCTCAAAGCAATGAGTACAGGAATTATCACATCAGTTTATGAAGAATCCGTCAGTGGCTTATGAGAAGTTTTGGAGCAGCTCCTCATACAACCAAGCTGTGATTATAATAAACCAGGCACCTTGTGTCATAGCTTCTGCCAAGCCCAAAATAAATATTAATTTGTTTGTTCATTGGCAACATTTATTTGTTACAGTGTTTAAAATACTACAAGCAGCCTTGGCAGAAAGGCAGTGTACATGTGTTTTATATAAAATAAATAAATAAGGTGATGATATTTAAAAAGCAAGAGGTAGTAATGGCAAACATTTCAGTAATTGTTCTATTTCCATTCTACAACTCTCGTGAAGTTATCATAACCCTGCAAATCTCTTGTAGTCATCATAACTCAATAGTTCTCCATGGTACTCTTCCTAGCTATATAGCAGGCCTGCTCAACATGTTGACCGCGGGTGACCAGTAGCCTGTGGGACCGTTGAAGTAGCCTGCAAGGTCTCTGCTGGCCTCCTGATCCTCCACCAGTGGCATCATGTTTGGAGGAGGGGAAATTGGCCGGCCGCCCGCCCGGATGTTTGGTCCGGATTTGTTTTCTCACCTGCCGCTTTGACAGCCCACCCACTCACTCGGCTCCTCTGTATGGCTAATCTGAAGCAGCAGCAAAATGTGTGTATGTGTGCATGCTCACTCATGCACCTGAAAGTAAACTGCAGGGATGTCCGGGAGCAATAAGAGTCGACTGCGGGGGATGTTCGGGAGCTCCAGGTAGACTGTGGGCTGTTAAAAGTTGGACAGCCCTGCTATATAGCACTTCCCAAGGCAATGCAAGGGCTTCCCCTATATTACTACAGTAATTCTGTAGAAACATCAGTAAGCCTTATTATCCTTACACAAAATAAGAATGAAATGAGACTAATGGTGTGATCACATGGGGAAATAGATTAGAATGTAAACTGCTTGTGGAGAGGGCTGGTGCAATCTATTTCCTAGAGTGATCATAAAACACACATGAAAATGTGCTCCAGCCCAACCTTGGTCCATTCCAAAGCTGGACCTTCTTTTGACCAGCTGTAGAGTGTTTACTTTTTTTTTTGGGGGGGAGAGGTTTGAGCAGTTACCTGGCACATAGAGAGATCACTTCAAATGCGATTACTCCTGTTAAAGCAACACTTTCCAGAGCAATCTGGTGTGTGTCTTTGCAGCCACACCCTCAGAGACTTATTTATTTCCAACGGTGTGGGTCACAGCTGTGATAAAGGATGGAGCCTATCAAGGAGTGACATGACCACTACATCCATCCTATGATAAAAGTTCACTAATCAGTGATCACCATCACCAGGCTTAGTTTGCTGTCCTCTTGATCTTCCCATTTAGGAAGGACGCTTTCTGCCAATTCATCACAGTTCTTTAAAACAAGTTAAGAATCAATCTTGGACTTTGGTTTTGGGATGCAGGGGGCAACACTATTAAGTGTTGAGTCAACTTTTATGAACTGTCCCAACAATTCCCTGGCATCTACCATCTTTAACAGTAATGACCCATACTATGCCACATAAACACTTTATTAGGCCATCAAAACAAATTTCCTATTTAACGGTAACTGTTTAGTTGCACATTAGACCAGGGCTCAGACTGACATACTTAGCAAAACCCCACTGTGAGCCAGTGCCTGCTATAACTGTCTACTAACAACCAACACTTAAAACTTCCCTTTCTAAATGGGTAGAATGAAACAGAATGGTGGCCCAAGGATAAAAACACATACTGAGGTATAAATAAAACAGGTTAGCCTTTCTATTTCTTATTTAAAATACACGGTGAAATCCCCCCTTAAAAATAATTATTGTGTATATGGGGAGGGGAGGAATCAATGACAGCAATAGCAAAGCAAAGTGTTATCCTTATATAATGTCCCATAGTGCTTAAAAGCAAAGCAAAAGCAGTGTTCTGCTTATATACCACCCCATACCACTTCAAGCAGTCTGTGCATTGTCCCCCACCCCACCCCAGCAAGCTGGGTACTCATTTTACTGACCTCGGAATGATAAAAGGCTGAGTCAACCATGAGCACGCTACCTGGGATTGAACCCCACGTTGTGAGCACAGTTTTAGCTGCAGTGCAGGCATTTAACCACTGCACCACAAGGCTCCTATTAGGCTCCAATAGGTTTGTTTTCTTTTCTCATCCTTTTTTTTGTTTGTTTTGCCATCTAACTGTAAGAAAGTAATTAATTGCCCTAAGTGCATCACACAGGTGCATGGGGCAAAAATCAATTTAAGAAAATGTGAAGTCTAAATTCTGCAGCAGAGAAGCATTGAGCCCCATATGATGATTGCATTTCAATTCATTTTAAATGAAATGGATTCGAGCTGCTTATGTCCCTGACACATCCTCAGAACAACAGACTGCAGATCCTGGAGCGGACTAGCTTAAAATGCCTGGAGGTTTTAGAAGGTTGCAAATGAACCTGGAACTCAAACATAATTCCAAGCCCCCACAACTGATGTAATAGCATTTCTGAGCCCTCATGCTGATTTTGTTTTTAAACCAGTAGGGAAAGTTTATACATTTTTAATAAAAATACCATGTGCCATAAATAGGAAAATATATATATTTTCACAGGCATAAAAATGTCTCTACCTTATGTTATGGGAACATTACAAAATCCTTCTCACATCTGATGAAGATGGAAGTATAGGAATGGTGGACATATCACAGCTGTTGCATGGAAGTGTTTTGAATCACTGACATTTGGGTAACAGAAGGATGGAAGTGTTTAAAGTGTGGAAATGTTTTAATTCACTCCTTATGGCAGCTTTTTTGTACTGTAAATTCTTCATGTGCAGTGGAATCCTCCAAGCAGTCCGGACGATTCTCCTTCCCACGCATGTAGAGGCTACAGGAAGTGACAGTGGCTCATGAATGGCTAACAGCATGACCAGACTTAAACCTGGCAAATGTACGGTATGTGCCATCTCTTTACAACTGTAGTACAGGGATTGCTTTTGTATCCCTTAATAAGAAATGGACAGTAGAAAAGACTAGGCTGTTTGCCAATGACTTGTTCGTATTGACTTGCCTTCAGCTACAGCCAGCAATAGAGAAATAGATCTACACTGATAACATTGAAAGTATGAAAGTGCCTTCCTTGTTTTTGAAGAACTGTCTCATAACCTTTCCATTTCAGAGAGCCAAAAACGGCCCAAATGACAATTCCATTATGTCCATGGAAAAAGAGTGTCTGTTTTAAAATGTCAAACTACTGTGTGTGATAGGGAAGCCATGAGTCACCAATTTCCACACCCTGTTTACCTACTTTCTCTTGGTCAGTGGTTAGACCACAGCCCAGGTACTCTGGGAATTAACCTCTGAGGAGATAAGCAGTGAGCAAGGATGGCGTTTTTGGCTCCAGCCCTTGTTTTTTACGCAGACCACTGCAAGGAAACAAAGCTCTCCACTCCAACCCCTCTGTTCATTACAAATTCTGCAACCAAGGTCCATGTAGAAGGAGCACCACAAGTCTCCTAAAACATGTCATCAGAAAAAAGGGAAGAGAGCATATGATGAAGGGAAGAGGATAATCCTAGGAACAAAAGCAGAGCATATAGATCATGACTTCTCAAGAGGGAAGCCAACTATAGAACAATTACTGCCAACATCTATGTCAGGAAAAATTAAAGACTTATTCATAGTTTATCAGCTTATAATTGTAGAAGCATTGTGGTGCAGGGCAATATAATGTTTATATAAAATATAAATAATACATATAATGTTAAAAATAATTTTAAATGTTAATAATAATAATCAGCCTTTCTTTGGAGCTTTCAAACATTTGATAATCCTATCAACCTGCTGGCAGGAGTACAGTACGCATAAGTTATACCCATCCTGCAGATGGCAATTGCAAAGGTAATGTGAAGATAGTGGCTAGCCCAAGACCATGAGATTCTTGAAGAAATTGGGCATGTCTTCAATGTATTTTGACTTCAGCACACATCTTGCTGTCTTTTAAAAGGTAGTTCGTAGATTCTCAAAGTTCTTAAACTGTGGGTATAATAGTCCAAGTAATATATTAATGTGTACTTTGTCTCATAACCTTTCCATTTATTTCAAGTGAAAATAATTTATGTGACATTTGGTAGATGCTTTTAAAAGCTTGTAAAGGTTATTTTATATTTACAGTATGATTGACTGGTCTAATCCAGCACAATTCACATTCCTTTATATTTTTCTGTTTTTATTACGTTGGAAGACATTTGTAAAAAAGTTATCGCTTTCTTCTGTTTGTATAAAGTACAAGGTCCAGGTAAATCCTGAAAATGGAAATTAAAAAGCTACACCAATAAATGGTAGTATTATTTTGATAAAGCTTCACATTTTGTAAATCTAGCTAAGACTTACAGCACAACAATGCTGTGTTTAAGTGCTCAATTATATATGACAACGGTGTGCTGTGAAGTTATTTCAGACTTATGATGATCTATTTCCAGGATTTTATAGGGAGAGGCAACTAGAGATGGCCACACAATGGAAATATAGCATTTCATTTTGTTTCTTTAATAGTTTTTGTTTCATTCATTAGTAATGAAATTTTAAAGTAGTTTTGTTAAGAAATGAAATGAAACACTATGCTTCCCTGGTTCCTAGAGGCACCAAAATGGTGGGGGAGCTTCCTCAAGTTCTTCCCTGAAATTTGGAGAGGTTTGGGGACCAGGGGGCTGAATTATTAAGCTCCAAATGGGGTGCCCCTAGAGAAAAATCCTTCTAATTGAATCCATAAAATGCAATAGTCCCCCCCCCCCGTGGGCAAGTGATTAGTGCCACCATGGCATGGCTTATGAATCCTGATTCAATCAATTAGAAATATTTTTCCTAGGGGTACCCCATCTGGAGCTTAATAACTCAGTGCCATGACCCCCAAACCTCTCCAAATTTGGGGGTTGTTAAAGGGAAGAGTCCAAACTTGCTCCACAGCTATTTTGCTGAAACATGGCTGCTGCAATCACTATTTTTGAGTAAATATTTATGTCTTTCTAATTGATTGAATCAGGTTTCGGAAGCCAAGCCGTAGCAGTGCTAATCGCTCACCCACAGGAGGGGGGTATTATGGTTTCTGGATTCAATTTGAAAGATTTTTTCTTAGGGGCACCGCCTTTGGAGCTTAATATCTCAGTCCCCTGACCCCCAAAACTTTCCAAATTATAGGGGCTTACAAGGAAGAGCTTGAAGAAGCTCCCCTGTCATTTCTTCTGGGACAAATCATTTCATTCCTAAACGGGAAAATGACATTTTGTTTCATTTCATGACAAAATGTATCCTAAAGTTTTGTTATGTAATGAAGTAATTCGTTACATAATGAAATGACAAAACAGCATTTCATTTTTCATTTTGTGCCCATCTCTAGAGTTTACCAGTCCGTTCTTCTCTGGATGCCATAGGGCTGTGCTGCTTTCCCAAGGCCACACAAGCTAACTAGTCTTCCAGGAGGCACAATGGGGCACGGAATAACCAATCTGTAGTTCATAGGTGTATGGAAATATGGCAGTTTGTGAATTTTAGTAATTTTTTGCAACAATTTTAGTGACACAGCTTTGCTAAAATACACAGAGTGCTTACTTGTTTACATAGATATATTTTTGAGAAGGTTAATCTGATGTAAACAAATACAGGATGGCCAGAAAATGCATCACTTCTTAAAGAACAAGGCAGAGAATCAAATGCTCGCTTTTATTTAAAATGTGAAATAAATGTCACAATTTAGCAGGACAAAAATGTCATCTATATATTAGTCATTTTGCTTCATTTATCACTTGAGAAGATTTTAAACAGGTGCTTGGTTCTATGATAAGTAGCCTCTGGAGTCTCCTAAGTGTTTGACTTTTTGGCTGATATGCTCTAAACTTTGATTCATTTTTTTATTAAGAACACTGTAACTTGTCATTCAACAGTCTGTTTAATATGCTAATACCTCATGAAAGTAACTTCAACTTCAAGATGACAAGGAAGCTACACTGGGGTCTAACTGAGGACAAAAGCAGTTACCTGCAAAATAGAGATAAGAGGGTTCTAATTCACATACTTTTTGTTTAAAAAGGGGGAAACCAAAAATTCATAAGCAAATGCCAAGGTAAACGTATTTACTGAATACAATGGACAAATCCACACAGTGGGATACCGTATTAAGTTTTTAAAAAGTGGAAATATGAACATTCATAAATGACTATCATGTCAAAGTTTACATAACAGCAACAGAGAAAAAGGATCATACCTGAATCACTGGCCCAGGGCTGTCCCTCAAGGCTAAAGGCATAGAATTTAATTTTCAAGTAAGTATGTAAATGCAAGACCATCAAAACAAGAGCTGCTTTAAGGCACAGTTGCTTCACTTACACAACATATTGATATATTAACTCTATCTAGTTATTATCCTTTACAAAATACAAGTAATTTTTGAGTTACAATTGACATCAGCACCGCTCATTAAAATTACACTACAGGATCTTCTGATTTCAAATCATTGAGTTCAAATTACTGTCATGTGTTTAAAGACCTCCCCACTACCCCATCAAGAGAAATGGTTCTTCTGACATTTAAGTCTATTAAAAGACATTGGAAATTGTTATTGTGTGATGTCTGCTGCCTCCCATTCTCCATTGCAGTGCTCATGAGAGGAACTTAATGCAACATTCTAGCCATGTTTTTTAAAAATTAGCTTCTTAAGTGGAAAAGGGCAAAGCTGTCTCTGTGATTACAAGTTCATATTGCATCCTCAAACATTTCTGCCACACTATGTAGCTATTTTGCTTACAACAGAGTTGGGAATCTGTTGTCCTCCAAGCATTACAGCATTCTCACATCCACCAGCCCAAGCCAGTGGTCAGAAATGGAAAAGTAGTAGTCTACCAATATTGGGTGGTGGTGGTCATGAATTGCCCTTTCCACAGTCTTAAAAACATAAATTCTTACTACATATGTTTCGGGCTTTTTACTTCAGAAGCTGCTTGCATATTGATAGTGAAGAAAAGATTAAATAAAAATGTGGGCAGTGACTTTAAGACAGCCATCATCTCAAAGTGGGTATGCATAAGCAGAGATTTAAAGATGCCCTTCTGTTTCAAAAGAGGTATGCAGCAGAATAATCCGAGGTCTTTCATCTGAGAAATAAAATGTGCACTCCCTGTAGAGAGAAGATTCCACATTAAACATCTTCCACCTACCTTTTTTCCTACTTTGAAAAGAGAATATTCCTTCCAATCCTTCTCATTAAAAATAAGGCCTTCTTGTAAGAATCTTGTTGTTAAGATACAATCTATATCATACATTCTCTAACCCTGACAGTTCAGAAACCTGATGGGTGATATAAGTCTTACATCTAATGTGTAAATTGGGTTTCAATAAGAAGGCAGCTCTGAAATGTTAATGTCGCAAAGTATCTTTCTAGAAGCTAAATATATGATATATATAATTTTTATAGATCATGTGTAAAAAAACAAGACACATTACTGTTCTGGGATCAAACTAATTTTAAACGGGTGACTTCTTAGAGAAATAAATCTTCATACCAAGAAAAATGTGCAAATTGTCTCTTTAATTATAGCTACACAGTAGTACAGCTTTGTTATTAAGCAGTATAGCAAATCAACATGCTACAAAGTAATTCTAAAATTGGACGCAGTGCAAAGCTGTAATTCTGAAACTGGACTTTGGATCAGCACCAAAATTGATACAAATGTAGGAGACATAGGCATAACTTTCCCCGTACAAAATTTGGGGAAATTTAAGCAAATGGGTTTCAAAACTATGTATTTTAAAAGGCAACATTGTTTAGCAGGCCTAAATGTCCCCAGATTTAGAACTGATCCTACACATTGAAAATATCAGCTTTGCTAACCTTGAAAGAGCTTGGCCCCAACTACTTTTTCTATTTGGAAAGAATTCAGGCTCCACAGACATCATAGCATTCACAATTCAGCCGAGATCTTGAAAACCAACAACATCTCATGTTAAGTCATTCTTCCTTTTCCTAGCAATATTTTCTTTTCCAATAAATAAGCTCTGCTCAGTTTTGCAAACTAACAGCTGTGACGGCCTTTATTGAAACAACCTGTCTCATGGTAGATCCTTACCTATTCCCCACTCTTAGAAGTATTATCTTTTCTTGTAAGTTCCTTTATTTTCATTTTATGTGTATAGCAGGATAGCCTCAGCTTATTCATTTCTAGTATAGCAAGAGTTCAGGCTTGGTTTGACTGAACATCCAGTTTTCTGCCCTTTTGCCTATCTATAGCATCTCCATGGCTCTTCTTCAACACCACATTTCAAATGAAGGTGCAAGTAATCTAAGAGTTATTGTATTGATTTGCAGTATGTCACATGTTCTTTATGTTCCTGTTTCTGTCCTCATGAGGCAGCCTTAAACTGAACAGGGTTGATTTGGTCCAAGGGACTACACCTCTTTAAATGACCCAGTGATGACACTATGGGCCATGCATGGGTTTGTCGTGATTCCTCCCACATTATTTCATGGTTCTTAACTGTCACAGGTGTGGCCATCCAGATGGAGTCAGAAACGGCCAATCCAGGCACGCATACCGCGCCTGCAGCCTCATCATAAGCTCTCCCCAACCCAGAAGAGCATTGTGAGGCCGACTTAAGGGCCTGAGTTGGTTTTCCACTATCCTTCTTCACTATCTTTCATGAAGTTTGTAATTTTGATCTTGCTTTACAGTGACAATCTTGGCTAACTCCAAACCCTCTCTGTTTATATATTTCAAAAGGTGAGGGGACAACTTTTGGAAAAAATACACACAACATGTTAGTAGAACTTTTGGACTAATATTGCTTTTCTTCTTCAGGATGCAAAGGATGCCAAGTTTTACATACCAAAGGGCAGCATGAACATTGAAAATACAAATGGCAGCAGTCAGTCTACTGGAGATTCTTTTCTGCTCATTATCATTCACACTTTGTGAAAAAAGGAGTCTCAATTTTTTCCTTGTTTGGTATAACTTTGTGAATGGTAGTGAGGTTTTTTTTTTTTTTTAAAGAATCAAAGAATCATGTATTTCTATTCCTTGTCACATCTAGTCTACAGAACATAAAATGTACAGGGGTTCAAACACTTTAATCATTATGAAAAACACAATGCCTTGACCTTGTGTTTTAAAGTTAAATAGGGCAGCATTATACAAATTAAATTGGTTCTTGCTCATTACCATAATATCCTTTAAAGAGCCTTGCTTAGCTTGAAGTAGATGTCTTACTACTTTATCTTTCTTGATGACCTCTCTTGCCTCCAAATCAGCTCGTTTTTCTTTGCTGAAAACTGTGCCTTACTGCTTCATGTATTCTCAAATTTCCATTAAAATATAGGGCATCATCACTCATTCTTATCTTCAGCAGCCTGATGAGCAGTACAATACCACCAATGCATGCAAACTAGTCTCAAAGGATAATATTAGTTACACACAGTGTCATCCCACATGGAGAAGGGCTCCACCTGGAAAAAAACCTTATCATAGGATATATCTAAAATAAATTTTAAAAATGACTTCTAGACTTATGTATAAGTAGAATTATTTCCTATAATATGCTTTATTACAAAAGGCTATTAGCCTTTTGTAGAACTCTGTTTATCAATTCTTGTTTCACTGACACAAACAGCCATAATTGGCTCCATACCCTATATAATACCAAGTTGCCCGAGATGTATATTTAAATGTATACTTTTCACAAATATGTATGATTCTCTGATATAGAAACCCATGGTGAGTACCGAGCCCTTCCTTCTCAAAGCCCATCTAAGTCAAAATAACAAGCAAGGCCATCTTCCTGACTATCAATCCCTGATTTACTTATTTGTTTATTTGCTTTATATACTGCAAAAAAAAATCTAGCTCAAAGGCCACTATAACAAAGAGAAATACAAAAATTATGACAATTCTGTTTGTAAAAAGTAAAAGGGAAAACTAACATACTTCTAAAGGATTAAACTAAATTGTGTTGGGTCCAGGTATATCCTTGAATCTGCTGGTCAAGTCAATATAGGTTACCTACTCTCCCTGTAGCAGTCATGAATACGATGCTGTTAAAAGGGAAAGACTGCAAGGTAGAAACTATAAATTGCAAACCTTCTTGCATTCCACTGCAAAAAAAACATAAACCATAGAGTCTATCAAAAGAGAAAGCCACACTGTGCACCAAGTCTAGGAAGTCCATGTTGCTAGAAACAGACAATTTACTTTTTAAGCCCATTGATCATGCAAACGTCATAAGAACACAAGAACAGCCATGCTGAATCAGGCCAAAGGCCCATCGAGTTCAGCTTCCTGTATCTCACAGTTGCCCCACCAAATGTGTCTGGGAGCGCATGAGACTAGGTATCTGCCTCCTGATACCACTCCCCTGCATCTGGCCCTTGAAGTACCCTGGTTTTAAGCCTGGAGATTACACATATTCATCATGGTTTGTAACCTGTGATGGACTTTTGTTGGTACATGGTACATGTTGGTATAGCTCATGGTCTAGGTAAGACAATTGTCTTCTCAACCCCAAAATGCATGTCTAACCCCTGTGCAAGTCAAAGATTGCCATTCTAAACTATCAGGATACTTCAGAGTGATCAAAATCAGTCAGACAAGTTGGACAGAACGCCGTATCAAATTGTATGTATAATTTGATATGGCATTATATGTATGTATAATTATACATTTACTTTCAAGTGTTTATTTTTGTGCGTGTAATACATTTTGGTAACTTAATATTGCCCTATGCAGCTAATAAACCAAATCAGCTACAGAAAAGCACATGAGTTGAAAATGTGTGTTCTTAATCACTGGGGCAGAATAGCTGCTCTCAGAGTGCTAATTGCATTGTATTTCAAAACAAAACAAGAGTAAGTTTACAAATATATTTTCCCAAAAGGTTGAAAAGAGTATCATAACACAGAAAAACCTTATCACACATTATACAACCTACTTTGTTGACCAAATTAAAGGTAATAACCCAAAAGAAGTAGAAAAGAAAAGAAAAACAAATAAAATATTGTAACACTTTAAAAGTAACAGAATCGTTTTAATATGAACTTTCATGGATCAAAATACACTTCCACAGATATAACAAAGTGGACTTTTGACTAGAGATGGGAACGAACAAAAAAAATGGCAGTTTGTTTTGTTTTGGTTCATTTTGAGGTTCATTGTGTTTTGTTTCATTTTTAACAATTCTTTTGAAATATTCATTTTGTTGTTCATTTTGATTCGTTATTCATTTTTTCCCTTCAAGCGCTGACCATGCGGCCCCTGGGGCCTGGTTAGCGCTTCTTTTTTTAAAATTATTTTTTTTCTTTATTTTAGAGTGCCCACCCGACCACCCCTGGAGTTGGATTGGTGCTCCTTTTGGGGGGGGGGGCTTTTTGAGGCACTGCCCCCAAACAAGCACCTCTCAGCTGAGAGGCGCTGACTTCGAGCCAGTGCCTCGGATTTTTTTTTCCAAGCGCCGACGTGGGGTCGTGTCAGTGCTGGTTTTATTTTTTTCTTTCTTTTTTCTTTATTTTAGAGCACCGACCCAGCCACCTCTGGGGCCGGGTCAGCTCTCCTTTTTATTTTATTTTATTTATTTTTATTTTTATTTTATTTTATTTTACTGCCAACCACGTGGCCTGGGCTACAGCTATAGTGCAGGATGGTCGGCTTTTAATTTTTAAATTTTGCCATGGCGGATCTTTTTTTTCTTTTTTCTTTTTTCTTTTTTTTGGCAGCCCATGGGCTGGTTTAGCGACCCACCGGGTGGGTCCAGTGCTCGCGGGCCAGTATGGTTTTTTTTAAATTTAGTTACGTAATTAAATGAATAACGAATAATGAAATGAACCAAAAGTTCATTTCGTGCCCATCTCTACTTTTAGCCATAAAAGCTCAGATCGAAACAAACCTGTTAGTTGTCAAATATCCCAAATGTTTTGTTCATTAACTTTAAAAAAAATTCTCTCTTTTGTTTGCTTTTTTCCTTTAATTTTGTCATCACAGCTGCCTCTTTGGTAGCCAACTTAATTTATATTTATTTATTTTTGTTCCATCTTGAAAGATCAGTAACAGTGACACACATGCACAACACATCCAATATGAAGCATGAAGTATAAGCAGTGCTAAGACTGCAATGCTTGTGGTACAACTGACACACTCATACAAACTGAATAGCCTCTCAGAAGTGTTCCATCTACTTGGGATTGACTTAGTATCCATCTGTTATTTGTGACTGCCACTATTATTGGGGCTTCTTCTGTATGCTTTGTGTATCTTAAGGAATATGTAGGATGTCTTGCCAATTGTTTTGCACTGGGCTTTAAGGAAAAGCAGAAGCACTGAGAAACTCACTGCTTGTCTATTGTTTTTCCAGGACCAGTTCAGCAATATATCACCTTGCTAATGGGTTTTCTGCATTTCCCACAGGGAGGTAGAAAATCCTGCCTTTTTGCACCAGGCTTTTGCAGGAAATTACTTCTGTTCTGCTTCTCTTAAGGGGTCCACATAGAGTAAGTCAAATAAGGGCACCATGTCCTTTGTATTTCTTGCACACAATGAGGGAAGATGTCACCTATTTTGCCTAAGAGGAAGTAAATAACTCTTAGATTGTTCAGGCTATATTGCAGCCTTTTGCCTGATCAAACTCTCATTACCTTGTACAGGATAGGCTGCCCCCTCTGCTTGGACCATAGACTGCATTTGCCATGGTGCATGAAGAAGTAGGAAATGGAAGGATGGTATTTACTGTCTGCTATGAACAAAAGTAAGTAATCAGTAACAATGTTTTTGTGGATCCCTGAACTTGTACTGACTCTCCCATGCTTCTCTGAAAGTCTTAGTGCTAGCCTATTCCTTCTAATATGATCCAGTTTCTGTTTGTTTGTTTTTTAAAAGAAAGTGATTTTCTTTAATCATCAGCATGTTTTTAGAGGAAATAGGTAAGCAAAGGCCTGTAGCCCATATTGAACCTGGCTGCTACCAACTTTAGTCCACAGGTAAATTGACAAGAGGTATATCAAAGAAAAACATGTTGAACAAAAATATTCTACTTTGACACAGACCAATCGGGATTGGTCTGTGTCAAAGTAGAATACAGGTATTACCAGACATCACTTATTCTGACATTTTCCCCTGAAGACAACTCTGAGATCTAGTCTTTAAGTTCTTAATGTTGTTTAGGAAAGACAAATGTGTCCACAAGGTTTCTGAAGCAAAGATGCAGAGTTTGAGGGTTCAATGAGGGTTCAATGCATCCCTACAGGTTTTCATTTTAGGTTATATTTTGAAAGATATCTATCAAACTGATTTTTGCTAATATGTCATCATTTTAAAGTCACATGTATCTATTCCAGATAGTCCAGCTAGAATTTTAAAGCACCCCATCATATCTTAGTAGCACAAAGATCTATATTACAAAGACAAATACTATGACAAAACAGTACAGTTCTACAACGACAATTAGCAAGGCAAATAGATACAACACTGTGTATATACTATAAATATAATAGTTTAATTGCTTAAAGTACTAGAATTTATTAAATAAGCATGCTTTCTAAAACATTTATATAAGAAGCCTGCAACGTGTATATAATTATTTTGTTATAGAAAGATATTGAAATAAATACCTCCATAATTCTCTTGCAAATCAACACATTAATTGTATTTGCTTTGATGAATTAGATTAGTTTAGTCATAAGAAGGGCCTCTTTTCCATAGAATTTGGTAATTAATACATATTCCCCCTCCACACTGAAGATCCTCCTAGCAGATGTAGACTTATTATCCACAAACCAGTATAAATCATTTAAAAAGCCAGTTTACAGATATGGTGTCAAACAGGCTAAACTCCTACTAAGATCTGAACATCATCAAAGATCCCAACCTTTCTTCCCACACAAAGGTTCCCTTTCACTTCTAGGAAACTGTGGGAACTGGAATGGGGGAAGTCTTTAATTTCCTAACATCTCTGCCACTGCTACTGCATAATCCAACCATACAGTATTCTAGGGACTATTACAGACTACTCCATTATGGTTCAGCTTTGACATAGATACCACACAATTGCTTCTGTTTGAAGAGAAAGATTATTTATACTGATTATTCATGTTTGAATAAGATTTCAGTTGAATTAACAAAGAGAACATGCCACAAAACATAGTCCAGAATAAAAACTGCTTTCACTGTGTGATAGATGGTAAAGCAAAGAGGTCTCTGATAGTTACTATGGTTAAGTGTGTAGACATAATATACCAACATTTTAATCTCCGTATTTCCTTTGAGCATCTGGAAATAATGGGGCTTGGTAATGTATTTGTTTCTGATTAAATAGGTATATACATCACCTTTCACTCTAGGCTTAATTGCGCATTAAACGTGTTGAGAGGACAAAGTACCAGCTTTATAAACTATTAAAAAATGCGAGTTCACTCATCTATGGATTCCTCAGTTTCTGAGCTGGTGGTCTTGACTATTCCATTCTAGCAAATCACATATCAGCAAAAAATTAAAATTACACCATCATAAGCTACAACATACAAGTACTTCCTCTTCACTAACTTTATGTTAACAACATATGGAGCTGTGCACATGAAATTACTAGTTTATGCCACAAAAAGTGCTCAAAATGGGTGCCCACAGTTGTAGATTTTCAGCAAATGGAAATTGTGTACTATGCTTCCTGGAATAACAGTTCTTTGAAGGTATTGATAACAAATGACTACCCCTTTTAACATATTAAACATATTTAACATATGCTACTTTCTTTTCTCTTACCTGCTTGGCTAATATATGTCCATGTTTTGCCTATTATTGTTTATAATCCATGGTTGGCCATATAGCATCTCTCTCTCTCTCTCTCTCTCTCTCTGTGTGTGTGTGTGTGTGTGTGCACCTGTGAATGTACACACAGTACTATAAGACCTTGTGTGTGTGTGTGTGTGTGTGTGTGTGTGTGTGTGTGTGTGTGTGT
>JAHTLZ010003399.1:6601365-6643887 GCA_023846285.1 Phrynocephalus versicolor
TACATTTCCAAGAAACATCACCCTGATTTGTTCACTCCTGCATTTATCTTTGTACTGGGCCAAATTTTCTTCTTTTGAAGATCAACATATCTAACTTGCAAATTTCAGCAGGTGCAAGTGATCAAAGCCAAAGGATTTATATTAAATACATGCTTTCATTTTCTTCTATCTAGCTGTGCATGACATAAAAAAATCACACTTCTGCAACTAATGTTTGGTAGTTAAACAATTTCCATGGTTGCTCATTGCTTTCTCCACACATTTGTTCTCTCTCTCTCTCTCTCTCTCTCTCTCTCTCACACACACACACACATGTGTATATAGATTATACCTTTTATCTATATTTCTCACAATTCTTTTTTCACTATCCAGAAATGGGATTAGGGTGCACATGCTTTTTTAATTCTCTTCTTCCACGATTCAATAAGAAGAGTAAAACCAGCCCATTTTCTAGTGTGTACCTACATTCCATGAAAGCTGTTACCTGTAAAATCTCATGGTAAAACACATAGGCCACCCTTCCTTACTCCTTCTAAAAGAGAAAAGATGGATTACATTTTCCGATGAATCATCATCATCATCATCATCATCATCATCAACAACAACAACAACAACAACAGGGTTTACTCTATTGTATTAGATACCTATTTAATAATATCAAATTGAAATCTATATCACCATTGCCTCCATATTGTAGTTCTACAGCTGCTTGAAAGTGACCCCCATAGAAGATGAAAGAGTTATACTCCAAGCATAGAATTTCAAAGTTACAATCTAATAGAGAAATAGAACTTTGGGAACGTTCTCCAAGAAAATGTGCTACTAGTATGAATAAATTGCTTACCAGTGGGAGGTAGTACTTAGCAATGGCAGCTGGTACCCATTGTGATTAATGGGGCAGAAAGACCAGCAGCCCAAGCAGCCCAAAGTAAGCACAACTAGGTTCAAATTCAGTGGTGTTTTTGCCCCCTCTCTCATAAATGCACACATCTTCTCACATACAAAAGAAGCAGTTTTCAGAGAGATACTGTATGAGACTATTTGTGCACAAGCCAACCAACCAACCAACGAGCATAACAAGCAAAAGTACTGTTGCTCCTTAGGCATGAACAAATTTATTTCACTATTGATCTTTCATGGATTGCAGTCCACTTTTTCAGACACATGGTTTACACAATATCTGTGCCATAGCTTATATGCAGTGTGCATGGTGCTGGGGTCAAATATGAGTAAGGGACCATGGTATAGGGCTAGGTGGAATGATAATTACATATGAACAGCCAATAATAAATGTACAAGTCAATAAGACATTAATATATATAAGTAGTGACCCCTCACAATATGGATAGCATTAACATTCTGGCAATAGGAAGATGCAAATGATGGGGGCGGGCCCAAGTCCCAATGCATAAATTACATCTGTTATGGTGATGACATTACTGGCGGGGGAAGAGTGCCAGTAATTAAAGTGTCCCACTTGGATTTAAACATCAGCCAGTGTAATAACATTAGGATTTATTCTACCTGAAAAGCAGTTAATAATAATAATAAAGTAATTATAGTAACAATAAAAATTACAGAAAGTAAAAGCACTATGTAAGATCAGACATAGGATTAAATTGTATCATTACATTTCATATACTGTACTAGGGATTTAACTTAAAAATACCTTCTGAAATGAAGGGATGCTGAATTGCTGATCTATTATGCAAGAAGTTTGTCAGTATCAGATACTTTTTTAAAAAATTATTTCAGGTTTTTGTCCAGAATAGTGTACTTCTGCTGGACCCCACTGCTTCTAGATGTATTTCAATCTCACTTTAGGCCTGAATATGCTACTAATGGCTGCTCTGACTGGCCATAAGTGCCAAGGTAGGGATCCTTTGGCCTCCCGCCCATCAGGAAAGATGATGTTTTGAAATGTCTGCCAGCAGGGACCAACCTTATTTAAGAGCATGTCATGTGCTTGGCGGTCTCTTCATTCATTGACCTTCTTTCCCTCCCTATTAAGAGGATGAGATTAACTGGTCACACAAGGGCCAGATGGGAATTTTTGGCTGTTACTCTTACTGGACAGTGAGTGAGAGTGCATTTTTGCCCATCACATCTCTTTATGGGTTATTGGGTGGCTTTAATATCTCAGTCACAATTTTGCTGAAGTGCAGTAGGTCAAGTAAAATTTGAATAAATTTGAATATGGCGAAGTGTTAGGTCGGTAGCCCTCACTGGGCATTAGGAAAGAAAGTTAGGAAATTAGCAATAATAAGGTTCCAGCTTTAAAAGGTTTAAATGCTAAATTAAGGGCTGCCCAGAATTGAACTGGCTGTTAAGTTTTGGGAGGGTGCTGAACAGGTGGACAGCACCCTGCTACTTTAATAAAGGATTATCCTTCAGATGTTATTGCATTTCATTTAGGTGCCCTGATCTAAGGAGTTTGTATAGTTAAAGAGAACATGATCTATATCAATAAATTGTGGTGCAATCTGAATCCCAAAAATGTGTCTCACCTCTTTATTTACGGACTGGGTGGGCAAAGTAGTTTGGGATGCCATGGTAGATGATCTATGGCAGAAACTGGATGGGGGAGTATATGCCTGCTGATTTTTGAGAATTTTGTACAAGTTACGTCCAATAGGATCTTAGATGCTTCTGAATATATAATTTTAGGAGTTCCAGTTCTGGTTTCGCTGCAGTGAAATGCCTCAATAAGCTATCCGGCTTATCAGGCTGAATACCTCCAGATAAACAGGACCTGAAAAGGTAAGCCCCCCTTGGAGAGAGGGGTGAAGACAGGCAGGATCTGCGGGCTGTGAGGAATTGTGGCAGCAAGCTTCATAGCTTCAGAAATCGCCTTCTCTCTCCTGATTGGGGGAAAGCCCATCTGCCATCTGTAATGGTGGCGGTTGAAACATCCAACTTTATCTCAATCTCATCTGATTCCATAAACGTCCTGGTTCTTAACCGGTGTCTGTTGTCAGTGAAAGACTGGATGTGGGTAAGCAAACTGAAGCTATTGTCCTTCCATTAGCAGGCAAAGGTCTTCTTTTTAAAGGAGAATTTGGGAACTTAACATTCCTGAAAGAAATGAGTGTTTTATTGAAGAGCATAGCTGAAGAGATCAAGAATCAATAAGAAAGGAATTAGAAGGTATTAGCTGAACTTGTGCAAGCAGAATAGCATGCTGGGAAAAACACCTTTCCTTGCAAAATGTAAAGTTGCATAAATATCATATTCTGGGTAGTTTGAAAAGCAGTTATATGGTATCTGGGACCTGGACAAAGAAACAAAGGGCAAGAGATTATGCTAATTAACCATGAAAAAAGCTGTTAGGCGATATCAAGCTTTTTATTTCTGATACCTTCTATCTCTTTTCAATTTTGTTTACTGGGAACATCCCCTATCTGTTGAAAGAAGCCTTGGGTTCATTATGTTTATTGTGCCTTGGCTACCTACACATACGCTCAGTGTAATTTTTTTCTTACCTCAGGAGTAGGGATGGGCACAAAATGAAAAATGAGTGTTTCATTTCATTTTGTTTCATTTCATTACTAATGAAATTTTAAAGTAGTTTTGTTAGTAACAAAATGAAACAGAAATGAATTGTTATGCTCCTCTGGGTCCTAAATGACCTAGGGAAGCAAGTGATTTTAACTAAACTCCCCAAATTTGAAAAAAAAAATGTGGGCAAGGGGGCTGAGTTATTAAGTTCCAAAGGGGGTGTTCCAGGAGCCTTTTTTCTAATTGGAATCAGAAAAAAGTCCCATTACCCCCAAATATTTCCAGATTTTAGGGGGTTTATTTATTTATTTATTTATTTATTTATTGTATTTATATCCCGCTTAATATCGAAAGATCTCTAAGCGGCTTACAAAGCCACAATTGGCACAGATAATCACAATTGAACAAACAGACGATACACACAACAAACTAATATAGTTAAAAACCTGATAGTGTTCCTGATACTATCTAATAAAAATCTAATAAAAATATCATTCAGAGACATGGCGATGGCGGGGTAAAAAAAACAAACAAAAAAAAAAACCTAGGAATCGCCGAAGGCCTCCCGGAAGAGGTAGGTTTTTAAAGCCTTCCGGAAGGCCAGCAGGGACTCTGCAGAGCGCACTTCAGGAGGGATGGAATTCCAAAGGCTAGGGGCCGCCACTGAGAATGCCCGGGCCCGAGTACTCGACTTCCGGGCTTCTCGGGGAGTGGCGACCCGCAGCAAGTGCGCTCGCGCCTGCCGAACGGGACGGGCCGAGGTGGATCGCTGAGCGATACGCTCTGTCAGGTAGTCCGGTCCCAAGCCATGGAGGGTTTTATAAACTAAAACCAAGACCTTGAATCTAATCCGGGCTGCAACGGGCAACCAGTGCAGGCGGGCCAGAACTGGCGTGATGTGATCATACCGACGCACGCCGGCCACCAGCCTGGCCGCCGCATTCTGTACCCGCTGCAGACGCCGGAGAAGAGTCAAGGGCAACCCCATGTAGAGGGCGTTACAGTAGTCCAGCCTCGAGATCACCAGTGCTTGGACCACTGTTCTCAGAGAGTTCGCGTCGAGGTACGGGCGGATCTGGGCGATCCGACGGAGATGGTAATAGGCGGACCTGGTCACCGACGCCACCTGGGATTCCATGGAAAGCGCCGGGTCCAGGAGCACGCCCAGATTCCGCACCCTCTCTGCGAGCTGGAGGGAAACTCCCCCCAGACAGGGGAGGGGGCCACCGTACCCCGACGGCGAGCTCCCAAAGAACATGACCTCCATCTTCTCGGGGTTGAGCTTAAGCCTGTTCGCCCCGGTCCAGGTCAGTACGGCCTCCAGGCACCCATCGAGAACTTCAACAGCTTCCACAGCAGAGGTGGAAAAGGAGAGATAGAGCTGCGTGTCATCAGCGTACTGATGACAGCAGACTCCAAAACTCCTGATGACCCCCGCCAACGGCCTTATGTAGATGTTAAACAGCATGGGGGACAGAGACGACCCCTGTGGAACCCCACAAGGGAGAATCCAAGGGGCCGATAACTCCACCCCATGCTGAACGTACTGCGGCCGGCCCTCCAGGAAGGAACGGAGCCATCTGCGAGCAGAGCCTCCGATCCCAACCTCAGAGAGCCGGTCCAGCAGGATACCGTGGTCGACGGTATCAAAGGCCGCTGACAGATCCAGGAGGACCAACAGGGTAGAGCAACCCCTGTCGGCCGCCCGGATAAGGTCATCTTGCAGGGCGACCAAAGCTGTTTCGGTACCCCGACGGGGCCTGAACCCGGACTGGCATGGGTCGAGGCACTGCCGATCCTCCAGGTATGACTGCAGCCGGACCGCCGCCACCCTCTCGATCACCTTGCCCATAAACGGGACATTGGCAATTGGGCGATAGTTTGTTAAATCGTCAACCGCAAGGCCGGGTTTTTTCAAAATGGGCTTAATCACCATCTCCTTCAGACGAGAGGGAAAAACCCCCTCACTGAAGGAGGCGGTGGCGATGACAGAAGCCCATTCGGCCATGGTCCCTCTGGCAGCTCTAATTAGCCAGGCAGGGCAAGGGTCGAAAGGGGTGGAGGCAGGCCGGCAATGCGCCATAGCCCTGGAGACCTCGACAGCGGAAACAGGCCCAAGCGCATCCAACCGAGGCGACGAAGGCGGACCAGTCTGGCCTCCCATGGGATGAACCTCCGAAGTCTGTACCTCCAAAGCCTGATAAGGCCTTCTCATCAGACTCACCTATGAAGGTGGAAGGACCAAGAAGAAAGACCTTAGCACCCAAGCCGGCTCATATTGGGTGATACAGTCTTGGAGGTAATTTGGACCCAGGCCATTTAGGGTTTATAGATTAAAACCAGCACTTTGAATTGTACCTGGAAACGGATTGGCAGCCAGTGGAGCTTCTGTAACAAGGTTGTTATGTAATCCCCATAATCAGCCCCAGTCAGCAAGCTAGTTGCTGCATTTTGTAGTTGCAGAAGTTTCCTGAGGGTTTCCATCACTAGTCCCACATACAGCATGTCATAATAATCCAGCCAAGATGTCACTAGGGTGTGTGTCACAGGGGCCAGAGCAGATCTCTCAAGAAACAGATGTAGCTGGCACGCTCATTTTATTTGTGCAAATGCACTGCTGGTCACTACTTCTGCTTTTAAAACTTCAATACAATAAGCAACATTTACTCTGAATATAAAGTGTTGTACATTTATAGAAATACACAAATACTAATAAAGCAAATACAAACTATATCACACACACCTCTCATCAATTCATGGCACCATATTTTTTCTGATTTTTTGTTTATTCCACATGAATGAATCATATCAGGATTTACAATTATAATTTAGAAATATTTTAAGACACATGAAAAACCCAGAGCACAAACACATTGGAAATCTTTGTTCCAACAGATATGCAAAGTCAGGGACTATGGTGTCAGAATCTCTTTAGGGATCTACAGAATCTGCACGCATTTCAGATGAATATATTTCATTCTGGCATTAAGCAGAGGAAGAAGTCCTGATATGTGCTGTTTTATGGCCTCACACATATTCTGTGCACATGCACATACCCCAAAGAAATCCAGAAGTCAAAGGTGACGAGATATAGATGTCAGTGAAGGCACTGCAGTTACTTTATAATTCAATACACAGATTGAGCAATGCTAGAAATTTTAATCCTGTTGGTGGCAACAAAGGGATTACTCTTTTATATAACCAAATTGTTTAGAACTATGAATGGAGACCTGATGAGGTATAATGAGGATGCCCGAACAATTCATTATTGTTAGGGTTCTTTTTTTTAACTTCTGCCTTGACCAACACAGTAGGTTCAGATGATGCCTCAGAAGAATCCACTGTATGCTTCAAACAATGTTAATTGCTGGCAACTCTAAGAAGCAAATTGTCTATGCAGCATTAACATCTAATATTCCATTCCTACCCAACAAGGTCTGAAATGGGTTCAAATCCTAGATAATCAATGGGTTTCCTAAAACATCTTTTACAGTGTCCCTCAAAATCTCTGGAGTCAGTGTCCATCAATGGCAATTCTAGTGAAAGCAGCAATATGGGCATCACTTCTCCACAGAGTGTGGAGAAGTGACCTATTATGACCCTCATGTCAGGTTACCCCTAAGGTATTATTGTCCTTAGAAGGACATAATAGCTACTTCCCCCAATTTGCAAAGACATCAGAGATTATATTTGTATAGTGCACATTTAATCACTGGGACACGGGATGTGTTATGTTTAATATGCTACAACAAGCAGGAGAAAAACATTTCATTTTTGATGTCTCATTAATTTTTTTGGCTGCTGTCTTTCTGACATGGCACACTTCAAAAGATTTCACATTGTTGATAAACAATGACAAAGCTGCTTGGATGAGTAGCGAAACATTTCAATCTCTCAAGAAAAGAAGTCCAGATGCCAGGACTCAACTTCCAGATCACCTCATCTGGATGACAGGGTGTGCCTAGTTCTTTAACTCTATCTCCTTCCTCCTTGATGTCCCAGGATTCTGGCTCATCACTTGTGTTCCACCATTTCCTTGGATACTTCTTTCCCTCTCTCTATTTCTAGTTCCATCCTCACTTTCTTCTCTCACAACCTCCTTCTCCACTCATGGCCCCCCTTCTCCCCACAATATGAGGGGTTGTGGACTGTAGACCCTCTCCTCTGACTCTCAGCTTCTTTCTGGGATGCCATTAATCGCTCCCAGCATGAAGTCCAGGGGGTTTCCACCAAGATCCACACCTCCACTGGTGGGAGTGTAGCCTCTTCCTCCTTTTTTTAAGCAGTCCCAGCTTCCACTGATTCCTTTCTTCTGCCTACTTCCTTACACACCTCGTCATCACACTCTGTTTCTGCCACTCCTTCAGGAGAGTCAATCCCAGCTGTCCTTTCTCCTGTCTCCCCCACACACACCACCCCGAGCACTCCTTTTCTCCCAAGATATCTACTCTCTTGTCTACAGGCTCATCTACTATTGGTGTTCTTCTCCTAAGCATTGCTACAAAGGAAATCAGAGGCCTTGTGTTGGTAACTGATTTTTAAAAACTGAAATGTTTCTAAAAATGTCTTGGAAAATAATGAATATCTGTGAAATCTAGAATTTATTCTTTTAGCTTCTTGAAGGCTTTAAATTGGACAATAGATTAAATTATGATATATTAACTACTTAGGATAGCTATGCATCTACTCTGGATCACTATGCTTCTGCATCCCAATAGAAAGAGAGTGTGGAGAAAGGATTTCACTGCCCTCGTGTGCTGCTAGTGAGTTACCTCTTAACTACTATTCAAATATAATGTTGGTATCCATAGAACTTTGGTCTGATCCAGCACTGCATTTCATATGTCCACACAGCTCACTACAATTGGCATGGTAACTGCAAATATATCCATGTTTAAGAAATATTTAGGTGCTTTTGGAAAAAATCAGATTCAGCAAAATGAAACCATGTTTTCCTCAGAGGTGGACTGACTATGGAAAGCACATAGCATACCTATTTCCATCTACAGAAGCAGGAATCACAGTGTTACCTCACTTAACGAAAATTAATCTGTTCTACAGGATGCTTTGTATTATAAAAATGCATTGAAAACCAATTAATCCATTCCGGAAGTCAGAAAAAAGTCAAAAAAGGTCAGGTACAGCAGAACCCCCTCCCCCACAATGTAGAACACAGGCATGGAAATGACAACGCTCAGCTTACCCCCACCCCCACCCCTTCCAGGCACACTACAAAGCATGGAAATGACAAAGTTCAGCTCCCCTCTCCTCTGCATTTTTTTAATTTTTGAATTATTTAATTATTTTGAATATTTTTGCCCCACCTTTCTCGTTGACAACCTTGAACAGGTCCAGAAGAGGGCAACCAGGATGGTTAAAGGTCTGGAAGAAATGTCTTACGAGGAGTGGCTTAGGGAGCTGGGAATATTTCGCTTTACAAAAAAAAAAGGCTGAGAGGGGATATGATAGTTATGTTTAAATATTCGAAAGGATGTCATATTGAAGGGCGGACTGGTTTATTTTATGTGGCTTCAGAGACTATGACTCAGGACAATGGTTTCAAACTACAGGAAAAAAAGATTCAATTTAAATATTGGGAAGAACTTCATGATTGTTAGAGCTGTTCAGCAGTGGAATATGCTGGCACAGAGGGCGGTGGAGTTTTTGAGGCTGGATGGCCATCTGTCGGGAGTACTGTGATGAGGGGTTCCTACATGGCAGAGGGTTGGACTGGATGGCCCTTGAGGTCTCTTCCACTCTATGATTCTATGATTCTATGAAATATGCCCAAGGTTAGACAACTTTGGTAGCCCTACCTAACAATACTGGAGTTGAATTTGTACCCTTCTCTCTTCTGCACTTGGGTGAAAAAACTGCAGTATGCAGATATATAGCTGATTACTGTGGATTTGTTTACATAAAACATACTGACAAATTTCTTGATGAATTTCCAAGAAGGCTAGTTTAAAGAAAAAAAATCTGATGTAGACAACATGCCTTCTGATGCTGGGAACAAAAGGCTGATAAACATTCTGTAATGAATAAACAATAGCTGCTGTGCCAAATGTATATTGAAAACACAGGTGCTTAAAATATGTGATTTAAATATTTAAATATGCTTCTTTGAACTATCCCTGCATTGCATTTCTTTATTATATGGCAACATTTCTACATTACCAATTTTGGTTCTTTCATATGCTAGCTGGTTAGTGCTATTCCAACTTACATCATCAAATATCTGAATAATTAAGCTAAGAAATTATATATAATTCATTGATTAGAACATATTTGAAGATTGCATTTGTTAAATTGAGAAACCCAAATATTAACTTATCTGCTTATTTATTATGTTAAGTGGCTTATTATTTTAGAAGAAGCAACTGGCAGTGCTGGTAATAAATGAGTGCAGCAAAATCCTTTCATGGCAAGACAGTAGACAGCATAATCATTCAGTTCATGTAGATGTATGGCAAATTGTAAATCATTTGCAGGTGAGGAAAAGAGGTAAAAAGATAACATGCTGCTATTATTTGCTAGAAAACCTCTTAATGCAGATGATAGGCTAATATATCCATCCTGTGTTGTCTGTGCTTGGCAAGTTATAAGCAAGTGAAAAGCTTTTTGATCCTTCTCACTAGATATTGATGGATTCCTAATATTTAGGATGGTGTTAATGCTTACTATACTTCACTTTGGATGGGATAGTCCAGTTCTTTAAGAGTTACAGTACTGGTGTACAATACTGTATATCAACACAGTTGAAACATTAAAACTAACCCAGATTCAGCAAGGTTTATAAACATGGAAAAGAAAATAACATAGAAAGAACAAAGTAAAGACTTTAAAAAAGCACCCCCTCTCCATAGTCTCTTTCATGAAATAAAAATCAAATTGAAGATCTAAGTTAGAATCAATGAGTTGATCTACACAAAGTTAGGAAAATTTTCGAATCTAACTGTCATGGTTCCCTGAAGCTTGAGATTTGTAGTTTCACAAGGTACATAAAATTATCTGCTCTGAGCTCCTCTGAACTAAAGCATTAGGAATTCTAATAAAGATTAAATTCTAAGTATATCACTTCACCAAACTATAAAACTATCAGATTACATAGGATGGCACTATGACAGTTAACATGGCATTAAACATCTACAAATATATAGTACATGTAGATTTTTGATATACTGTATGTTGAACATGGGCATAAAACTCAGAGAACTGCAGTCCAAAAATAAAAATAAAAACAAATTCCCCATCTCTGGCTACCTCTCACAATATTAAAAACAGCTACATTAAAAACATTTTGAACAGATATATGGCTTCTCCTATACATAGCCTTATAAATCCCTCACACAATTAGTAGAATGCAGGCCAGACCTCATACTTTAACACTTGAAGGGTGGTCAGTCTTCTTGATAAGGCTATGATGGAAAGAGAAATATGCCAGACAATTCTGTCTGCATGTGGGTTTTAGCTGACCACATGTGGGTATAGTAAGACATACTTTCAAGTGTTTTCTCCACTTTTCTCCAAATAGCAGCTGGGGATTCTTTTCGATTCATCTTTCTTAAAAACACTGGCAATTTAAACATGCTTGAACCATTGAGACTTGATGTGAAGTCTATAAATTTTGTATATAGGTATGTGTATCAAAGTACTAAATGGTAAGTGAGGTATCTTACAGAAGTCAGGATCAATTTTTAAAGCATTTTGTTATTCCAGATGCATGCTATAGACAGGGAGCAACAAAGAAAAACAATCTCACCTATGTTGCATTGATGTTCTAACCCAACCAACGTAGTCAGTTGTTCATTTTAAGATCTACTCCGTTAGAGCATATGGTTGGCAGTGAAGCTGTTGACACACAAAATCCCTTGCTCTATACGGAACAAATATGTTATTCTGTTATTTATATGTCACACATACATCTGCTATCTTGTTTTGCCCTTTACCTTCTACCTCAAAGGAATACATCTAAATTTTAAAAAGCTGAAAGCCTAACATGAAGAATTCTACTTCTTTTCTGTGAAAGATAACTTTAATATTTATTTACTGTCAAAAGGTAAACATCAAATAAAATAAGTGTTGCTAATCCTGCCAACAACAACTGGATTTTATTGAGGAAAAACTGCTTGCTGGAAAAGTCAGCTTAACCCCAACTATGACATTACAGCTTTTATATGTCAAAAGTATACATCAAAGGTTTTGTTTTGTTTTCTTTCAAATCTCATTTTGGCAAAGCTGGTGAATAGAAGACAGCGATCTAAAGATGCTGATTCTGCATTCATTTCGAGTGGCATTAAATACAAAGGCTTATTGAATAGGCCTTTCTAAAAGAATCAGATTCCCGTACTGTAAGGAAGCAATTTGCATATACTGTCAAATGTGTTTACATGTTTAGTCCCTAAAGCAATTGTATTCTGTTCTCATTTGAATGAAGAACTCAATTTTCTTAACACTAATAAAATGGATACAATTCAAGTTATTCATCCCAACTTTCTGAGAGTTAGTTACACTACAGATGCAGGCCAAGGTGCAATGAAGATGTGGCACCAAAGTGCAACAAATATTGCATACCTTTCTAACAAATATTGCATACCTATAATTCAGATAGATAGATTTTACTCCCCCTATGATTTTCACAGTTCAAGATTCATCATAGATGACAATTACAATTTGATTCGTGTCCCCATGCTAAATTAGCTTTATTGCACAACAATTCATACTGCAATATTGGAAGGATAAATACTCAACTGATATGAATAAATTTCTATAACTCGTGCAATATTTGAATATGTGGCATATAGTAAGCATCTGAATGGGGAGATTTACCTGGACATCTGGTCATCTTTCATTTAAGTCTACATTTAGATTTTTTCAGGCTTTGGGGGTAGTTTTCTTTCATAACAATTATTACTTTTGTTTTATTTCTTGCTCTCTTTGTTAGTTTGTTTTCATTTATTTCAGCTTCTTTCTTTGGGTATAAAGTTTTTGTCTGTTAATACAGTTCTGTGTTCTCTTGTTTTTGTTTATTGTTTTTCAGCACAATTTAATTTTTTAAAAATCAGGTTTTCCACTTTCTGTGAGGTGTAACAGATGCATAATGTATCAGTACTAGGGATGGGTATGAAATGGAAAAAAATGTGTTTTGTTTCATTTTGTTTCATTTCGTTCTCCCTGTGATTTGTTTTTTTTTTTTTAGAAATGATTTTAATTGTACAAAATGAAACAGTAACAACCTGATTTGTTACTCTATAAAATGGATCCCTTGGGTCCTAGAGGAACCAAATTTAGTGCCTCTAGGACCCAGGGGAGCTGTTTTACAGTGAAACAAAAATTTTTAAATAAAAAAAACTCCTCCATTTCATTTAATTAGTAACAAAACACTGCTCTCCCATTTTGATTCATTTCATTTCATTTTGTAAGCTAATGAAATGACAAAACAGCATTTTGTTCTTCATTTGGTGCCCATCCCTAATGAGTACAGGTCTGCCAGTCTCACTTTTGTTCTGTTTCTCACAATTCCATTTGCAGTCTAATCCTGTACCTTATACCTGCTTGCAAGATGTTAATTTTCCTTTCACATTAATATGTTTTTCCTTAACATATTCCTCTGCAATGTATGTTTTCCTATAGACTAATGCAGGTTTGTATGCATTTTTCAACTATATAAATGCTTAATTCTCTGAATATTTATTTGCATATAGTTTTACAATGGCAGCCAACAGTACAAAGATATCAAATGGGCTGCATTTTCCCCATCTTTTGGTACCTTGTCAAACATACCATGCTGAGCATGGTGGCTCAGTGGACTGGAGCACTGAAACATTTGGCTGTAAAGTCAGCAGCTCAGCAGTTCAAATCCCGGGTGCCACGCAACGGAATGAGCTCCCGCTGTTAACACCAGCTCCTGCAACCTAGCAGTTTGAAAGCATATAAATGCAAGTAGATAAATAGGTACCGCCGTAAAAAGCAGGAAGGTAAACAGTGTTACATGTTGGCCACATACTTGCACAACACTGGCTCTTTGGCTTGAAAATAAATATGAGCACCACCCAAGTCAGACACGACTAGCACATGCATGTGTGGGGAACCTTTACCTTTACAAAGCATAATAAATAAACAAGCAAACACATAAAGAAGTTGGAGAACTAATAGAGAGCAATTAGCAGGAAAATATACAATGGGAAATAAAAGTTTTACTTGTCTTCTGAACAAACAGGATGGTGATCAATTTTGTCTGATGAGAACATTATAAACAAGTTGGCTAAGAAAGATCTATAATCTGCCCTTCAGATAGAAGCTGTCTTCCCGAAGGCTTCTAACTAATCCACTACCAGAATACCTGGTCTAAGGCCATTTTCACATCCAAACTTTAAACTGGGCGCAGGAGCATAGACATAGCCAATACTTAGTGTAATGTTCACAATTTATCATGATCCCTGTGAATATCCATGTTTCCATGTTTCCAATTGATCAAAGTCACATTATAATATTTCACAGCAATCTGAACATTGCAGACCCAGGAATTACTTGGTTAAGACCATTCTTAGTCCAGGGCATAGCTCGTCCACCAACCAACTGATGATTAACAGTAATTCAAACGTGGAAAGACATGGATAAAACCAACAGAACAAATGATTGTTCTTTTTAGATTTTAAAAGGACTGAGAATCAGAAGCCTCAAGAATTAGGGAATAAAATACATCCAGGAGAAATCATTAAGTTAAAAAATTAAGCTTTTCTTAAATTTACTTAACTTTGATTAAAGAGACTGTTATCTTTTCTACAGGTGTCAATAAGACTCCAACAAGCTATGGACCAAGCACAGAATCTCTGAGATACTCATCTCTACTGTAAAATAACAGGGATCTTAGAATTGCAGAGCTCTTAGGGACACTTATGTATCATTGGGTCTGGACTTTCTCATGGAGGCACACTAAGCAATGAAACTGCTGACCTCTGGCTTTACTGCACAGCCAGAGATCTAAACCATTAAGCTATCCAGTAGTTCTGAAGCTAACTTTATAAAATAAATATTTGATTAATAATACTTTTAAGTAGAGGTACCACTGTACACTCAAATATATAACATGTTCTCCATGATAGATCATTTATTTTACATAAACCCGTCTCACTTTCCCCCTATGTTTCAGAATAAAAACTGCTTCAAGCAACGTTATTTTCCTAAAAAGAAACAGGTACTATACTTTGCCAGAAATATCATCACAATTTCTAGTTAATGATAGATTTCAGAGCACCCTGTGGAATTAAGCATCTTTTTCTCCCATAGTTTACCAATACTGCGTACTGCATGTCCTTTGGGAAATGTGTTTGAACAGATGTTGTGACTTCACAACAAAATGTACAGATTCTTTGGAATAATGCCCTCAAGCTCATATATTGTTATTTGCAACATGTTCCTGACTTCTCTAACTAGTATTGAAAAAGAATGCACCAAGGACCTCTTTGACGACTACTCATAAAGACAATGAAGGACAAATTATACATTTTCTCAAGTTCATCAATCAGACAAAGAGAACATTTTAAGCATTTTTATTTATAACTGCAAATGCTTTATTCAGTATCATGACTGCAGAACAGTCAACATAAATTTAATATTAGATAACAGTTTGAATCAATGTACACATTTCAAAATTCCACTGGCAGAAAGAATGAATAAAATGATTATAAAGACATAACGGCCTTGTTCAAAAATGAGACTAAATTAGAGTAGGTAGTGAAACAATATGCCAAACTACAGTTAATCAGAAATAGAAATAAAAGAGTTCCATCTTTTCTTTGCAACCATAACAGAGGAGGAAAAGCAAGGACTCATGTGCCCTCCAACTCAGACTCCAGGACCTTCTAAACCAGAAGACTCCTCAGATTCTGAAAACACATGGTTGTACAGTATCTACTGCCCCATTCCAGATAATTATGCAAAAACGCTTAAAAATATAAACAGGCCCAATAGCAGATACAGTCTAGGTAGGAGCCATACTGCATCTTCTGTAGTCTGCTGAGAAAATACGGTCATTTAGTTGTATATGTTCCAGCCAAAACTTTCCATGGCATTCATTACATCCTGACAGCCTCCACCTTTGTAGATGTTACTGAACTTGTCCTGAGGCCAACCTAGCTTTTTGGGGCAGACAATGACTCTGAAGCAGAGACAGAAGACAACGAGCCCAATGCCTCATTCTCATAATTCTAAACCATGATTATTTCAGGACACAGCCAATATAGAAGCATACTATGGATAAAATTTATTCATTCAGACTAGGTTGGGTGCAGAAGTGGCCATTTGTGAACTAGGGGGTGTTTCTCTACTTTTCTCATGCATTGCATGAGAGTGGCCATACTGCCAGATGGGTGGGGAATAAATATAATAAAAATAAAATAATAGACTGCACAATCTCATGCAAAAGGACTCACTCAAGAGTTTTTATATTAAAACTCTTATATTTATATTGTGCAGCCTGGGCTGCATTTAATCTGTTTTTCTCTAGGAAACATTCGGATGTTCTCCCCTCCCCTCCTAGATTCTCCCATGCTGCCTAGAAATCCCCTTCTGAAGGATTTGCCAGCCATCCTAACCTGGTTTTGAAGACACAAAGATAGCTTCAGTGGGCAAGAGTGATAATTTGGTTCCCAACTGTTGTAAAGTTCACTGTTAAGTCTAGTTATTTTTATTTTATATTATTAATTTTAATAAATTCATATCCCAGTTTTCTTCTATTGTGGAGCATAAGGACACATACATGGTCTTCTGAATTGGTTTCCCACCCAGGCATTGACCTGGGCTGCTTAGCTTCATCTTGTTTGCTGCACCAATATATGCTCTCAGACTGTACTTGTGGTACTGAACAAATATCTACACCAGAATCTTTTTGTTCTGGCTTGGAAATAAAGGCTTACACATGATTACATGACATTGAGTGGTTCCTATAAGGATATGCCAAGCAGCTATTCCTTGAAAGCACCTAAAATTGCTTTGGCATCGAGCTGGAACTTTACAAACAACTGTTTCATTTCTAGTGAAGCTGCATCCGCATTCTTTCCACATTCTTCAAGGTTAGAAACCAACACTTCACTATGTAAGAAAGACAATGATTTTAATTAATTACATTATCCATGAGTCCCCATATAGATAATAGCTTGTTGCAACTCATGAAATCTTCACAGACAAGTGATAACACTAGTCTTTCCTTGAGAAACACTATTGATTGTCATTATGCCCTAAAAGTTGCTCACAAAACACTGTCAATGAGCAATTAAAGCTGTTGTCAATAATGTTGTCTTGTGAAGTATTATCCTATACACATCTATTCAGTTCAGTGGTACTTTTTCCCAGGTAGGTGCATATAAGGCCAAAATCCCGTGAGTGTTGTTGTTGTTGTGGTGGTGGTGGTGGTCATAATCTATGGCAGGGATCCTCAAACTCAGACCCGGGGGCCAGATACGGCCCTCTAGAATCCTAAATCCAGCTCATGGGAGTAACTGCAGACCCCCCCCCGTCACTTTGAAAGCAAGCGAGCGAGCTGGCCTCTGCTGCTGCTTCTATAGGTGAAGGCACCCAGATAACTGGTGCACCGGCCACACACTGCTTCATTTGCTTACCCCCTCCCCACTGCCCAGATGACTGGTGTCCCTTCAGCTGAATGGGGCACTTTAAATTGGGAGAGCCTGGTGCGGTCCCCTGCTCCCACCACCACCCAGATGATCAGCCCTTAAGCCAAGCATGGCAGTTCAAATCGGGAGGCCTGGGTGGAGGTGGAGGTGGCTAAAGAAATGGCAAAGGAGCCCAGGCAACAGGTGTGAGAGAGGGAGCAGGAAGGAAGGAAGAAAAGGTGGGAGGGAAGAGAAGAGAGGAGGGTGGGAGTGGGAAAGAAGGAGCTGGAGATGCCGCGTGGCCTGCGTTGGAAGCAGGCATGGAAGGCTAAGATCGCTCCCTCCACCTCTCGGTTATCAAACCAATCAGTAGTGGGAGGGGTGGCAGGGGTGATCTGAAAGGCTTCCCAACATTTGGGTCTGCCACAGTGGCTGGTGGGGCCCAGGAAAGCCACTGACGGAAGCAAAGTTCCATGCTGATAGGAGGGAGCAGGGCTGGGTGTCCACTGGTCAGGCCGGACACAGCCCGAACTTGCCACGGTGGCACTGCCTGGTGTGGTGTGTGTGTGTGTGTGTGTGTGTGACCTGAGGGGGAAAACCCAATCGGAGGTGGGAGGGGTGGAAGGGGGATCCCAAAGGCTGCACAAGGCTGGGGGCAGCTGCCTGAAGCTCTGGAGGGTGGGGTGGAGGTTCAGCCACACCACTAGGGTTGCTTGAGTTCATGCACAGGTAGGAGGAGGCCAGGGCTGGGATTTTGTTTGTTGGGCAAGAAACAGCCCATAATCGCATGGCACTGCTGGCCATGGCAGGGGGGAAACACAGTTGTGGGTCAGCCCCACTCCAAGGGACACAGAGGGCAGCCAACCAAATTTCCTCCCTCCCACCAGTGACTACAAGGTGAAATCCCCCACCCACCCCATTCAGCAAACTTTGTGGGACACCGCTGTGCCCCACTATCTCATTCCAGTAGTGGTGGAAGAAGAAGGAACATGATGGCCACCTCTTCCTTCTTCTTGGTTGCTTTGATCTCTTTTGCAGAGATTGAAGCAACCAAGGAGGAGGAGGAGGTGGCGATGGGCAGAGAACACTGCTCTCTGCTCCACACAACAGCTGATTTTGACAGGTCCTGTCAAAGTCATCTGTTGTGCGGAATGGAGAGCAGAATTTCTAAGTGGAATAATTTTGTTGTCAAAGCAACTGCAAGTCGAGGTATCACTGTACCGTCCGGCCCTCAACAGTTTCTGAAGGACAGTGAACTGGCACTCTGTTTAAAAAGTTTGAGGACCCCTGATCTACAGTCATGTTGCCTCTGACTTATGGCTACCCTCTGAGTGAGTGAAATCATATATGTCCTGTCCTCAGTAGCTCTGTCCAGCTCCTGCAGACTCAAGACCATGGCTTCCTTTAGGAACTTAATCCACTAATTGTTTTCATAGCACAACTGATATTCACACAAATTTTAGATTTATAATGTTATAATAATAAAAAATATTGGAACTTAATTATTTTGTTGCTAGTCCATAGCACCCCATCTCTATGGAGATTTCTTAACCTACCTCAAATTGCTTCCAAAAGTTACTGTATGTCTTGACCAGAGAGAAAATGCAAAATAGAATATCAGCCATTATATATGAAATGTTTTAAACATTATGATGTGTATCATACAAATGTATGAACGATAAGAGCAGGTTATGTAAGCTACCCACTTTGCTTTATAGTTTTGTGTGTGTGTGTGGGTTGTGTCATTACAGTTGTGACAGACTCTTCGTGACTCCATATCCATGGAGTTTTCTTGGCAGGAATACTGGAGTGGTTTTGCCAGTTCTTACTCCAGGCACCTGCAACACCTGGTATTCCCTGGTGGTCTCCTGCCCAAGTACTAACCAGGGCCGATCCTGCTTAGCTTCCGAAATCAGGCGAGATCGGATGTGCTTAGGGCATCTATTTTGACAAGGAATTAAAAGGAAGGCAATGCTGTCTAAAAGGGGGGAAAGGTCATAATTTGTGAGAAGATGCAGAAACTTGGAGCAAGAATGTTCACACAGTCTGACAAAGAAGTAAGTATTCTAGTTGTTAACATCGTGATTAGAAAACACCAGTCTACTAGTAGTAAGACTGGTGATTCAGACAGCTAGTAGAATAGTAATATTTTATATCAACCATTCACAAACCACAATTTTTGGGGGCCACACCATAAACACAGTATTAAAGAAATATGGGCAAAATCAGGATTGTTTAAGTCATATAATGAATTGTATAAGATGGCGTGTTAGTCTGTGGCCCCCTTCAAATGTGTGAGGGGCCCCAGGGCATCCTATGACCTAGAAAATAGCTGCTTTAGATCATATGTTCTCATAGTAAGCTTGCCGCTGAAGATGAAGCTTTATCTGATTCATCTTAGTGTAAAATTTTTGCACCATGCAAAAACAAAAATGATAACAGAACCAACACAAACAAGGCTGTGTAACATTGTTGCTGTTAAAACATGTGCCTATAAGCAGGCCACTTTCTATTTCACAAATGCTTGTAGAAAGCAATTTTTGTCTAGTATGCCATCTAAATAGCTCATTAGTTTAGGTATCCGGCTGTGGACCCAAAGGTTAGGAGTTCAGTTCCCCACTATGCCTCTTGTAAGAAGAGCCAGCCTGTGTAGTCATGGCAAGCTGCACAGTTCCAGGGTGCCCATAGAAAAAGGGGATCCCCCCCCTGAAGCTCTGCTTATTTCCTTAGGAAGAAAAAACAGAAATCAAAACCCCTACTATATATCTATGAAGAACAGTCTAAAACGTTTGTATGTCATACAGACTTCTTATTCTGGGATGGTATTGCAATAATATGAAGCAAACCCACTCAAGCAGAGGTAGAAAACATTAAGTCATTCTTTTTATACATGTGTATATATAAAAAAGAAACGTCTGACTAAATAAAGCCATTATGATGTTGGAAGCTGAATTTAGGCACTTTGAGGACAACACACCAGACAAGAGTATGAAGTTTTTCTATGTTGTTGGCCACTTATTTTGACTTTGAAAAGGGTCTCACAGACCATGGAGAATAAAGAAATGTCAGGGCCAGTCTGCCAGAGCACTGGCCATCTAGCTTTTGGTGTAATTCTTTCAGTGTCTGAAGGGTAAGCAATAACAAAAGCTGGAAATTGGATATTGAGTGGGCTGGATTTGCACTAGAGAGCTAATATCTTTTCTTATTAGTGGGGTTTGATGGATGACTTCTACTTTAACAGTCATTGTAAGAATGGCATTCTTGCAACTGAGAAATAACATTTACCCAGATCAGATTGGCTGCTTGCCCTGAGTCGTTTGTTTCCACTCCAAACATTTCTACAACTAAAAGGAATTGCCCAAAAGATATCCCCTCACCCCTCAGTTATGAAAATAGCACCTTTTTCTGGAAGACAGCAAACCAAATGGGGTAAAAAAATGAGATAGCAGGAAAGGGCAAGCAACAGTGAATAAAGAGCTGTAATAATTCCTCTAAAAAGAAATGTCACACCATTTGGGTCAGGTTTTTTTTTCAAACAAAAAGGGAGGAAATAGTAAGATTATAGAGATACATAAAATTGCATATGGTGTGGCACAAATGCATAGGGAGAAGTTATTTTTTCTTTTCTCTTGTTCGTAGTTCACAAAGTTTTGGCTGCAGAAAGGCAGATACTCAGTAGATTGCTACGGACATCCACTCTACATCTATTTTAATACATACAAATCTAATATATTTGTTTTAAGAAGTACTCCAGACAAAACTGTAAGACAGATGAAGCAACATGATGCAACACCAACAGGGAAAATAAAAATGTAAATACTACTAATAATTATTAGGAAATTTACTCCTCCCACATTACATTCTGAATGTCTTTAAAAATTCTTCACTGAAGGAAAACATATATATTTAGAAGTCACAAGTCACAAGGATGAATAGCTGCAAGTATTACATAAAAGCCATATTTGTTCATGTTTAAAAAGAATATGATTTTGCATTATAATATGCAAAAGTATTTTTGGACACAGCAGTTAGTACAGGATTTGCATTTCCATTTGGAGTTTTTAAAATACATCTACAATCCGCTTAGTAGTTATTCCACATGTGCACCAGTGCCCTATCACTCTTAGATACTGTTTGATCTCCTAAGAATTCGTACAAAGTGCTGGCTTGAGTTAGGATGAACTAGTTACCTCCTGTTTGCCTTACATTTCCCTGAGGAATTGCACAGTACATTGCTGACTCTATAAATCTTGAATGTAATAGATGGACTGAAGGTTTAGAAGAAAAATCCATTTTTCATTTTATCCATGTCTTTTCATTATATAAGGCGCAAAGTAAAAAGGTAATGATGAATGGAAGATCTCCGTAAGTCAAGATGTGATAAGATATTATGCTGTCATGAGTTCTGAGAAAGAGCTCTATTTGTAAAGAATACAGGATTGGTGAAGTGACAACATCAAATGCTCGACAAGATTTATTTAGTCTCATTCTACGGTAGAAAGTTTTTCAAATGTGCACACAATTTCTTAGCCAAAAATAGGAAGCAAAAATCTGAGTTCCTTGGAAAAACAAAACCTTGGCTACTACTTTGCATTAATTAATTCATTCATATTTTAGTTGCATATTGCTTTTATTACTACTGTCTTTTTTATCTGAAAGCTGAAATGCTTTACATGTAGGGCACGTAGGATGGTTGCATTTTTCATTATGTGCAATCTGTTCTGTCAAGAGGCCATTTTGACCTGATGATTATGCTTGCAGTCTCTTCATAGGAACTCTAAAATGTCCAATAGGTTTCCAATGGTAAATATAAATAAAACCCAACTGGCAAATTAATCCCCTACTTATAGGTGAATCTTGGGATTTGAGAGCAAAAATGGTACCAAAGATATCAAGACACTGGAAATAGAAGGTTCAGTGACATTTGTTTGTTTGTTTGTTTGTTTGTTTGTTGCTTCCTTATAATTTTCACCACATAGAGAAGTTTGGCTATCCCAAATACAGTAAGACACAAATGTGACTAAGGGCCAAATTATACATTACCAATAATGTATCAAGAGAAATTGAATCCAATTCATGTTCAAGACAAGAAATGATTGAGACAATCATTCTTCTCTTGGAAGTCTGATCTACAAAGAAAGAATAATGCTTATATTTGAAGATGAATCACAAAGCAGAGTATGGTGCAAAAAACTCCTGCTGCAACAATTACACACAGCTAACTACTGTATTTTTACACCTATAAGAGCTCTATCACATGTCTTTTAAAATACAGATTAAATTTCAAGATAAAGCATTTCCAAAAATATTGTCCCCACAGCCACCGGGATTTTTTTAAAAAAAACTGGTTATGCCCCCTTTAGCAAGTTTTTCATTATCTACCAGAGAAGTTGGGGATTTTTTGCTCCAGTAAAAAATGCAAGCAAGAAGTCCATGGGAGCTCACATATGATCCATTTTTTTGCTCACCCCCCAGTCCTGACCAGCTCGTCCTGGGGCTGGTTAGTGCTTTTTTATTTTATTTTTTACATTTCTCCTCTCCCAGCACTGATCAACTCGCCTTCGGGCTGTCAGTGCTGAATTTTTGTTTGTTTGTTTTCATTCTTTTTTCTAGCCCCACCAGCTCCTAGGGCTGGCTGGCACATTTTTTAAAATTTCCCCTCCCCCCCCAAGTGCTGATCAGCTGGCCTTCGGGCTGTCAGCGCTGGGGTTTTTAATTGTTTTTCATTTGTTTTCCTAGCACCACCTGCTGGCCGTGGGGCTGAATGGTACTCTTTTAAAAAAATGTACATGGGAATGGAGATCCCACATCTTCAGTCAAGTGACCAAGAAAGAAGAAAAACCGGAATTTCACTATATCCAGCTCTTCCCCCAGGTGAGACAGCAGCCTAAGACACACCATGTATAAGATAGAGATGGGCACGACTCAAAAAAATAATTTTTCGTTTTTCGTTTGTCATTTTGGGGTCCGTTTTGGTTCGTTTTCATTTTTCGGGTGTTTTTTGCGCATTTTTCGTTTTCGTTTTTGTTATGAAATGAAACAAAAAACAAAATGAAAATGAATTTTTTTCGTTTTCGTTAGCATTCTTTTCATTGGGATGTGTCTGCCATAACGAAAATGAAAAACAGGGCAAAATTTTTCGTTTCGTTTTCGTTTTCATTTCATTTTCTGGAAAATTTTCGTTTTCATTTCCGTTGTGTAACGGAAACAAAAAACGAAAATGAAAACGAAAATTTCGCTGAGTCGTGCCCATCTCTAGTATAAGACACTTTCCACTTTTCCAACCCAAAATTACAGCTTCTCTCCTCAGCTTACTTCTGTGGATAAGACAACCCTCAAATTTTTAGTCTAACAATTTTAGGAAAAAAATAGTCTTATACACGGGAAAATACTGTACTTAATGAATTTCTCCTTTTATTAACATACATTATGTAGTTTTACCTGTGTCAGATGAAACGGAGAGATAAAGCTCTTTTGTCAGTCGTTTACTGATGGCTGGAACATCAGTAGTAACTAACATCAAGGCACAAAATAGTCTGGCCCCAATAACTTCACTTAGATGTTCAAACATAAATTATAATGAACTTGTGCAGAGAAGTTGTGCTATTCAAAATGAGCCAAAGTCTAATAGGCTCACAGAACCCCCAAAACTGTATGGTCAACAACATAATGCAATGCCTTTTCCCCTGAATTTTCACAACTTAGTAGGCTACAGGATAGCCACTGTGAGAATAAAACATTGGAAAATATCAACTTTCAAACAGATGCAGTCTAACTCAGTGTCACTAATCTATGTTCAGACAAGGGTTTTATAATGCAGTTGGCCTGCTTTGATTTTTGCTTTGCTGGCCTCGTTTGTGAACTATTACAGGGGGTTCAGATTATGACACCTTCCAATTGTAATCTTCTGTGCTTTCCCACAGCTGTTTCCAATTTTTAAAAATCTGCTATGAATAAAAAGATATAGCCACAGACTAATGATAGCAGCTGCTGCTCTGGAAGTACCCCAAGTGAAGGTGCTCAGTCAGGTCCATAAACACAATACCATTCCAAATAAGAAGCAGAAGGCAGAACAACATGGTTATGAGAAAAATGACACCATCAGGAATGGATGTTGATGACCAGGCCCAGAGGCTCCTGAGCAGACTGAACTGGCCTCAGATGAGTTCCCTGAAAGAATCATCCTGACCATGGGGCCATATAAAGTACAGCCAAAGCTCCAAAGAAGGTTTTGGAGAACAAGCTAATGCATTGGATTCCCTGTGAGCTGTTTAGCTGTGCAGCCACACGTGGCCTTGGTGCCTGCTGCACAGGGGTTTTCCACTACCTTGCACATGTCATTAGCCTTTTCTTTCAGGTTGTGATAGAATCTGCAGGGGGGGGTTGCTCGTGGACATGTGCCTATCACACGTGCAGGAGCAGGGAAGAGCCCCACTCAGCAGGGATGAAAATTAGAGGGCACATTGATTGGCTAACCTAGACAACCCTCTGTTTCCTCTTGTTTGTGTTGCCAAAGGGAGGGGAACAGGGTCCTCAATGATTGTATCCCAATCCCTGCGAGTGTGGTAGTACACAGGATGGCTCTCAAAAGTAATCCATGCCAAAATCCATTGTACAGAAAGCAGCACTGTCCTATTTGATTCTGAGCACATCTTCCCAGTGAGATTTATCTTATGATTCTGGATTGTCGCTAAGGAGTTGCAAAGATAGGAGAATGTCAACAACTTGGTCAACATAATTGGTTGTTTGACATTCCTTTTTTTTCTTGCCTCTTGCAAGCAGAAAATTCTTCTTCTACTTTTTTACTTTGGCTCTTCTAACAAGCTTTCCTTCTTTATTCACTGATTTGCACTTCCCGCTTGCTTCCTTTCTATAACATATCTGTGTTCAAAATAATGCCCATTCCTCTTCCTTTTTAAAAAAGAACATGTAAGGGAAAGATGATAGCTGTTGTGAGTTTTTTCGGGCTGTTTGGCCGTGTTCTGGAAGTTCTTCTTCCTGACGTTTTGCCAGTCTCCGTGGCTGGCATCTTCAGAGGGGAAGTGGCTCAGGGAACTAGGAGTTCTTGAGAACATAGGAGTGCTCTATGCTCACACTTCTCAAGAATTCCTAGTTCCCTGAGCTCCTTGCCCTCTGAAGATGCTGGCCACAGAGACTGGTGAAACATCAGGAAGAAAAACATCCAGAACATGGCCAAACAACCCCCAAAACTCACAACAGCTATCAGATCCCGGACGTGAAAGCCTTTGAGAATACATGGATAGAATTGGTAGAACCTTAACTGTTGCAAAAGGAAACTATAAAAAGAGAAAGGTGTGGAGAAGTAGGAACTTCCTAAATTTTATGCACCATATATGTGTTTAAAGATATATATGTAAATTAACTCTTAGCAATAAAAACTTCTCGACAGCAAGTCCATATATTTTAAAACTGTCATGATGATGTGCACTAGCAGACAGCAACAGATGTCCTTGAGCAATTTGCGTTCTTTAAATGAATTAATCCATCTTTGAACTATTTTCAAAATAATGCTACCAATAAAGTTTCAGTCCATACTCCTCCTACCATGGTGTTCATAAAGAAACAGTCCACAACACTGCAGTGAAGTTCATCTGAAAGCTGGGGATTAAGATAATGCTGAAGGAATAATTTGCAATGATCTGGATGCAAAATGCGGTGTGCTCTCTCCTCTCTGCCTGCAAAATGTGTTGCAAATCCTCACCATATATAAGGGATGATTTGCAGTTTGATCCAGCACATGTTTACCTGAAAAGTTTATTCCAGTGAAAAAGCAAGCATTAGTAGAGTTGCATGTTTATTCTGCCATTCTGTACACACTTACTCAGGCATGTCTCAGAGAAGTGCAACCGGACTTAGTTCAAAGTAAAAACACTTCAGACCAGACTGAACTAACATGCATGGATCCGAACTGCATCGTGCTGTTTTCCAGACAACTGCTTTTTACTACTACAGTAGTATTACTTCAGCCTGCCCTATGCTTTTGCTTGCTTTACAGAAGACTGGAAATTTATTTGGGACTCAGGCTACAATAAGAAATGTCTGACTGCTCTTTTACTTCAATTCAGTTGGAGGCATATATGGGAAAATGCACCCTTCTGTAACAATGAGTCATGTTCAATGAGCTATGACAGTGACACTAGACATACACACTTCCTACATTTTTCTTTTTAAAAGAGCATTCCTGACTCATAAAATATTTAGCCAATTTATGCAACTATATGACATTACAATGTTCATGTGAACTGCTGGTAAACATAAAATTTCCTGAACTACTTCTTCATAGGTCAGATTGCACACTCTTCAATGTCTGAGAAACCTTACATAGCTCAAAATGTATGAGTTTGTAGGGCAAGATACTAAGATAAATTAATGTATTTCCAATAGTTAAATCAAACCCATTTAACATTAAAATGTTCATATGCTGACTTGCCTTCAGGCTTTTTGCATGCTAACAAAAAATCCCAATCCTTCTGGAGGGATCTAGTGCTTCTTTAATGCCTACACATTGCTAAAGTTATTCCTGCTATCCAGTAGGGACAGGAGTGCAAGTAAGCTCTTGAATATCAAAATATATTGCAGCCATCATTTGGCTGCTAAATTTCCTTTTCCCCTTGTTGTAGTAGCAATAATGCTTTCAGTGCAAGACATTTTCTAGAGATTAATGACTGACTAGGGTTAATAGCATATACCCGCACCACAGGCTATCAGCTCCACTCTGCTGCTCTTTAATCCCCAGGAAAAAAAAAACTCTGTACCTTGATCTTTTTTGCTTAATTAGCATTGACGAAAGTTATGCATGCACTGAGAGAATACCATCCCTTCATGGTTTAAATGCTAAAAATGTGAAGGGGAGTGCATATATGCGGTCCTCTGCAGCAGCTTTGCTAAATTAATTCTTTACATCACTCCCCCTTTTTAATTTTCAAATACTTATACACCCATGACCTCAGAATATGCAGCTCCAAGAGAGAGTGATTGGAAGGCATTTCAGAAATCACTTGCCACTGTTTTTCTTTCCTCTTAAAGCAATTAGTGATTCATCATTTTGGGTATTCTGCTGTTTTGCTTCACATTGACTGAAATGTTTATTCAGGAAAGTTCAAACATGAACTCCCAATAAAATTAAATTATTTCTATGCCTTAGCTGTGGTGTTACCTTCAATTCTGGTTACACATGATGTAGGATATATACATTTATCTCTGTTTTGAGGGCATATGCAGGCTATAAAACCCTAAACCATCTTTTTCAGTGGGGGCATCTCCACATAGAAACACACTGTTATTCACACTCAGTTGCAGATGTTCTGGTAATAATATGAATGCCATATAGTTACCTTAAAAGTGGATTACATATTTCAGTTAGAGGAAAATATGGTGCCTAGAATACTGTTTAGGACTTGGCAGATAGGCTTCAGATATCTTAAAGCACATGCACTAATTCTCAATCCATTTCTAGATATACTGTAGTCCAAGGAACAAGTTTTAATCCCAGAAACCGTGAACAGCACAGGAACTGAATGTCTAAAGAATCAACATCTCTCTTTGTCCCCCTTGAAAAGCTAAAACAGTATAGCCCTCAATTACTCTTGAGAACACCAGTGTGGTGTAGTGGACAGAATATCAGATTAGTGCTCAAGCAGGCCTGGGTTCAGATTCCTACATGGCCTTAGAAACTCACTGGTGTGTATGTTTGTGCAGTGGAAAATTGCTGCTTGAACATCTCAGATAGCTAGAAAGCCGGCTCAGACCCTGTGTTGGGAGGGGGTCCATTGTCCACCTGCTCATGACGTGACAGTTTGGGGAAAGGTCTAGGCCAGGGATGGTGAACCTATGGTACTGGTGCCAAAGGTGGCATGCAGAGAGCTTTTGCCTGGCACGCGACATGCCCCAGTCCCCCCTTCCCCCTCCAGCCATGAGGAATTTGCGGAGGAACAGAAGTAGGGAAGAAGCAGGGAGGGGAAGAGGACAAGGCAGGGGACCAGGAGTAAGGTGGGGAAGAGGGGGGAAGGGGAGGATGAGGAGGCAGTTTGAAAGGGAGTCCCCCCCCACTGGGCACGTAAGCCAGGGGGAGGGGTTTCAAACTGCCTTTGAGCCACTGAAACAAGCGGCAGTCGCACCGCACCAAATTCAAAAAGGTCAAACAGCCTTCCTCCTCCTCCCCTTTCCCGAGCAGAGGGGAGGAGGAAGGCTGCTTGATCCTTTTGAATTTGGTGTGGCACCACCGGGGATGCTTGCACGGTGCCAAATTCAAAAAGACCAAGCAGCCTTCCTCCCCCCCCTTCACTCGGGTGAAGGGGAGGAGGGGGAAGCCTGCTTAGTTCTTTTGAATTTGATGCCACTTCTCCACCCACACCCCCCAGGGTGATGATCCTCAGGATGGGGAGGGGGAACAGAGGAGTCTGCCGCTGCTTCTCCCACCCCCATGAACCACTGGGGCGATGAACCTCTGGCCAGGAAGGGGGAGAATGGGGGACTTCACTGTGGTGCTGCCTGTCATTTCTTCACCAGCGCACAGCTTCTTCAGCTTCCACAGTGCACCGGGGAGAGAAGCAGCAGTAATGTCCCCTGTTCATCCCCTCCCCGGCCAGAGGATCATTGCCCCAGGGGTGCTGGGTGGAGAAGCAGTGCCAAATTCAAAAGGATTGAGTAGCCTTTCCCCTCACGTGGGTGAAGGGGAGGAGGAAGAAGGCTCCTTGGCCCTTTTGAATTTGGCAACACTTATTTCTCCACCCAGTGCCCCTAGGGCGATGATCCTGTAGCCGGGGAAGGGGGAATGGGGGACTCTATTGCTGCTCCCCCCTACACCGCCGGGACGATGATCCTCTGTCTGGGGAGGGTGAGAAGGGGGCACTTCGCTGCTGCTTCTCTCTCCCCCTGCATTTTAACCCAAGGTATTTTTAAGCTGGGGTACGACTGTATTCTGGCTAAACTGCCATATTGGCACTCAGCGAACAATAAGTGGGTTTTCAGTTGCAGTTTGGGCACTTGGTCTCAAAAAGGTTCACCATCTGTGGTCTAGGCAGTCAGAGGTGACTGCCCACAGTAAAAATGACTCATGGAAGGGCAGGTTTGCTGGTCACATGATGAGTGGTCAGAGACCCCTCTTAATGGGCTCACAGAGCAGGGTCCAGCCTCTTTGTTCCCTGGGTGCTTCTAGGACAGGGTCTCAGATAGCTAGAAATCCCTACTAAGAGTCATCAGAAGTTAGAAACAACTTGGCAGTATGTAATAACAACAATGTCACTAGTAGCCTGAAGAATCTGGGCTTGTCACCAATGTAACATATCTGTAATGCTACTGATGTGGCACAGTGCTCTTTGAGAAATGAATATGGGGGGGGGGTATACCACTACTGTATTTGTTGATATTTGGAAAACTGCTACCAGTTAAGCCAATCATGACCCACCAACAGAAATGAGGGATCATCAAAGGATGCTTTGCCCAGGACTCTGTCATATGTGGAGGTGCCCCTGTTCAACTTTCCACACCTTCTCCAGGCTTTTTACCAGGAAGGGACAACTAAAGAAGAATAATCGATGGCTGGAGATATATGAACAGAAAAGTAAGCCCTTGTTTGTTCACTTCCCGAAGTGGGTGATGGTAGTGGAGAGGAAATGTCATCAGTGGAAGTGCTCTAACTTTATTATGGTCTCCCTTTGCAAGTACATCGATAGAAAACATGTCCAGTATTATCCTTTCCGTGCAAAAGTGATCCTTTAAGTTATTGGTTAAATTAGATTGATAACACACTGAACACCCTAACATGCATCCATATTGTGTGCTTCAGATTCACACTAATATAATACTCTAAAGCAGTGGATCCCAACCTTGGATGCCCAAATGTTCTTGGGACTGAAATGCAAGGAAACGTTTGCCACTACCTGTGCTGGCCTGGATTTCTGGGAGTTGTAGTCCAGAAACATCTGGGGATCCAAGGTTCCCCAGTGTCCAGCAGTTGTAGCCAGCGTAGAATGGCAGTCTTTTGTCCAAGAGATGTGTGTGTGTGTGTGTGTGTGTGTGTGTGTGTGAGAGAGAGAGAGAGAGAGAGAGAGAACATCTGTAGAAATTAACACTGCATGAACAAGATCTGAATCGGATCACTTCAAATAATACCATATTTTTCCATATATATTTTGTCGAGGAGGGAGTGGTGCAGTTGCAAAAATGCCCATACGTTGCCTCTGCAAGTAGTCGTCTTATACATGGGGGCATGTTATGCTCTGAAAAAACGAGTACCATAATTGTAAAAGTTCTATAACTAACCTTGGTTTTTCTATTACTTTTGTTTTAAGACAATTCATGAGCTGTAGCATGGCACAAAGTGAACTTGTAAGTGAACAAAGCCATGCAGTTTGTTGGAACAGGATCAAGGAGACTGAGAGTCACATCCTCACTCCTTCATTAAGGCCAGAAACAGGCTCCCCACTAGACTTAGCAACCTCACAACCAATCAGTGGCAGGAGATCTGCATGGACTATAGACAATTTGGATTGCCAACATGTGGTAGACTGGACATTGCAGGTATTCTGATTATGAGAATCCTGAGTGGCAGATGCCAAGAGTAGGTGGCCAGGTGTCTTGGAAGGCTTGGTGGCCAAAATCCCTTACTGTGAATAGCGTAGATGTCAGTGCCAACCAGCCTCCATCTGTGGCTTGAGTTTATTCAGTAGGGATAAGAGGAAATCTCATCGAATTTCTCTTTCTCATTCAAATGGAGTACAGAGAGTTTGTAGACAATTGCAGGTATGTTACCTCCAGCACAAGAGGAAGAAAAGGATTTTTTCCCCATTTTGACATTTCTGCTTAAAATCAACATTTTTGTGTATGTGAAGCAATGAGCACACAAACAAGAACATCCCTGATTAATTAAAAAAAAGTCCCAGGAATTTGCCCAAGCCTCCTAACTTTAAAAGCTCAGATAACAAAAAGCAAGTATTGTAGTTTCACAAAAAGGGGGGGGGGGGAGAGAAAAATATTATGGTCAGAAAAGAGCTTGCATGAAAAAAGAATTCTACCCCTACCCACTTCCTGTTTTACTATTCTTGCTTGTCATGTACTGTAAAAGCCAAAATGAGACACCAGGCCTCTGGATGTAGAAATATGTGAATAATCTTTATTGTGATTTTAAAATGCTCAACACGTTAAGGCACACAGGCCATCTTCAGCAGCAAGAATTTAGACACAAAGTTTCAATAGCTCATTCTCTCCTTACCAGCTCCAACTACTGAAAGACAATAAGACTGGGAAAGGTTGTAGGCAACAGGAAAAGAGAAAGACCAAATGTGAGCTGGATTGACTCCCTAAAAAAACTCACAGACATGAGTTTGTGGGAGCTGAGCAGTGTATTAAATACTCTAAAATTATTTTAATGGATATATAATTCCTTACTTTTATATTTTGAAGGGATGGTTCCCTAAAGGAACTAAGCATGTCCTATTAAAATGATAGCTCTTCTCAGTTACTAGTTCATCATAGCATGGATGATGAAGCTTTTGCTTCATCCTCTTTAGCTGCCTTCTCTAGATACTTTCCATTCTTGAGTAATTGATAGGTACACATCTCTAAACAATAAAATAAATGTTGTTCTTGTTAAGTGCTTTCACTTAAAATTCTTCCGTAACACACAGCCTCCTACACACTCCAATCCTTTGAAATGCCAGTTCTTTACTTACTTACATACTAATTCAGAATAAATTATGATACCTATCATACAATATATGTAAATTGGATGCCATTTTTCTTCTTAATTTTGCATGTCATAACATATTTCCAGGAATGAAAGAACAGAGCAAATAGTATTTTGTTTTCTTTTCCCTATTTATTCTTTTCATTTTCCACACAGCTGTATTATTGCAACAAATTGATTGGATGAATGTGATGAAAAATTGATGACCTATTTACCTTTTGCTCACAAGGATGAATGATACCTTAATTTGGGATTGAACATTCTGAAATAAATTTTACAGCTGCTTTTATCAGCCTTTCCAAATTAAATATGAGCATTCACTGCCTTTGGCTGTGTGACTTTTGATTTTACATGTGTCATGAGCAACATCTGCTATTAGATGCCCTGTTTCCATTGCTTGCCAAATAACATATTGTCCTATTAGGAATGTATGTGCAAGTTGAGTCATGGCAACTGGACTTCTTACTTTGTGGGATCAAAAAGTTTTGCTGCTCATCCATGTAGCTTCGTCAGTCTGATTCCAGACTCAAGTCAACCTGACTCAACTCCAAGATATGCTCACCAGTATGACTGGGAATTTCCTCAGACATATTAAGGATGTACTATATTCTCTCCAGATATATCTTCTGCCCCATCAATAATATCGCATAGCAAAGTATGACCACTGTGTAACAATGCTAAGCCTAAGAGGAACTTCAGTGAATCATGTGGTTCAGTGATAGCTTGGGAGAAACCGTCTGCCCCTGAAGCCAATAAAACTGCCAGTTGCTGCTGCATTCATTTCCCCAGGTGCAGCATCCGCCACTGGCTGCTTCCTCGAAAGAACAACTTGTTCTCTATTCACTTTAAGGTTCTTGCTCTGAGGTAGATGCCCTTCTGAACCATGTGAAGAACATGGTGCCAGAGGGTACTTAGAGCAATGTTTCTTCAACTGTATACAGCATGTACTGTTGTTGAAGCAAAGCAATGGTGAAATTCTCCAAATACCATCTTACCCACAATGCTTTGGTCTGCAGAAAGACCCTCTGAGGAAAGATCTCCTTCAGCCAATGGGCTGAGGCTACACCTGTGCATGTGAACATCACAGCAACTGGCATTCTTACAGGCTTCAGGTGCAGACCTCTTCCTCAGAGTATAAAATGAGAGGTGATTTGGTTCCACCTGGAATTTATCACCTGAGAATCAAACATATCCCATCAATATCACAAATTACTTAGAAGTCTTAGCAAATTTTCCTCAAGGAGCTTCAGCTGATAAGAAAGGAATGTCCTGTCTTATTCAGAACAAATATCTGAATAAAGTAAATACTTAAAATACTTTCCCTGAATTGCTTTTCTGACATGATAGCAAGCTGCTGGCTAAAGCTGGAATTCTATGCTCACTTCCTAGTGTAGTCTTCAGCACAAACAAATGACCCTTACATTTGAGTAAACCTGTATAGGATTGCATTGTTTACTTGCTTGGCTACCATATTTAGCAAGTCATTAACACTGTGATCCCACTGATTTCATCCATCCTAATGTTATATAGGATTTTATGTATCATTTGAATAAATGTGTTTTTAAAGGAAAATAATATACACATGAGTATAACTGAAAGAAATTGCATTAATGCTCCACAGGTACGGAAGGGAGAAGAAAATAGGAAAACGTTTGGAACAGGGATGCAAGTTTTATTTCATCCTAGCAGGTTGGAACAAAACTTGTTCTGATTTCAAAAAGGTATTTTGCCAAAATATGTTACTTTGTACAAGATCCAACATTTCATTTCATATGCTCACATAAAATTGAAGCAGGAGTAAAAAAAAACAACACTTATTTTTCCCTATTACAGTAGGTGCCTCAATGTGCCAAGGCAGGGTGAGAAACCTGCTATCTGTTCTTTTCATCCTTAGTTTGGAACCTGCAGTAGATATGAGAGCTGGATTAACTAGCAAAACTTATTCAGGAAAACCTACTGGGGGTGGGTGGGAATCAGTCAACAGTCACACTACTCATGATGAGAGAGGTTAACACTATTACTCCCCATCTGTTAGCAGCAGAGATGAAAGGCTATAAATTCTTACATTTTACAACAAGCCTATTTACACTGTTCTCCCCCCCCCCGCCATTGAGAAAGAAAATAACCACATAATAATAATGTATTGTTGAGGCAAAAGGAGTGAGAAATCATGGTGCTTCCAAAAAGGAAGAACATAATTTATCTTCACAGCCAACAACACCATTGCACAATTTTCCATCAATCCATTTTCATTATCAGTTAGCCACTTGGAGTTGCTAAAAAGAAGATTGTTTGCAAAAGGTAAGTCCAGGGGTGGTGGTGGGGAAGAGGAAATTAAAAAAAACTGCTCAAGAGATTACAAGAGTTTAAAGAAAATGGGAACCCTGCAGTGCCTAGATAGGAAACTGGTGATGTTAAATTTACGATAGAATTTAGCTGCAACTAACGTTTTCAGGTGCTAACAGAATAACAACAGCCTAGTTCAGAAACACAATTTCTGACTTGCTAAATTGCAGTTTAGCAGCTGGGAATAAGCTCATTTGGCTGTTTGGTCCTCTTTCCCTTGGCACTGTAGCTTGAAAGGAATGCATCTAAGGTTTATTGTCATGTGTAACTCTTCTTTTAAAAAGAGAGGATGTCACCAGAAGCAAGTGAAAATATCCTACGACCGGAGGTGGGAGGAAAAGTGGCAGTCCCTCTCGGCACCACCTCAAGGCAGCATGCATCAAAGGGAAAGGCATAGAAACAGAACCCCATCAAAATAGTATACAGTGGTACCTCTACTTACAAGTTTAGTCCATTCTGAATTCATGCTCATAAGTCGAACAACTCATAAGTAGAGTGGCCATATCTTTAAAAAAAATAAAAATAAAAAAATCCAAAAAATGTAAGTAGAACAGACTGCATCGAAAATTTGTAAGGAAGCAGTTAAAATGCCAATGGTTTTCTGCTCTTAAGTTGAACTGCTCATAAGTAGAGCCACTCATCAGTAGAAGTATCATGGTATTACTGGAACAGTCAGCTGAGAAGTGGTTTGTTTAGGGCAGTGGTGGCGAACCTTCAGCAGATGTTTTGGTTTACAACGCCTAGAATTCTGAGCCTAGATTGCCAATGACATAGGACTGTGGGAGTTGTGCTCCAAAATATCTGGAGTGCTGAAGGTTCAGCACCACTCGTATAGGGAGGTAGCATGGAGCAGCAAGAGCTCTCTGGTTCCAAACAGTCCCAATGGGAAGTACTGAGCGGTGACAGTGACTTTAGCCATCCCCAGTGTTCTACCATCTAAGCAAGGGTAGCAAAACTTCAGCACTTGGCCTTTTTGGACCACAAATCCCACAGCCCTCCATCATTGGTAAGATGCAGTCAAAACATCTGGAGGGCTGAAGGTTCCCCATGCCTGTTCTAAGGCCACTGCCTCACATGAGCTAGTTGTGCCAGCCTTTGGTATAGATATGTCCAAAGTAACTTAACAAATGGAATTCAAAGTACATTAACCAACTGTGTGTGTGTGTGTGGGGGGGTAGCATTCCAATTTTCTCAGAAATATTTCCTAGTTACTTTAGAAGGGCATTTCAGAGGTATTCTGAGTAGATTTTAAAAAGCTTTTATGTAAAAAAAATGTGATCACAAATACCACAAACATAAGGTAAAAGGTAAAGGTTCCCCCCGCACGTGCGTGCTAGTCATTTCTGACTCTAGGGGAGGTGCTCGTCTCAGTATTCAAGCTGAAGTGCCAGTGTTGTATAAGGCTGTGGCCATGTGGCAGGCATGGCTGCAAGGAAACACTGTTTTACCTTCCCACTTTTTACAATAGTGCCTATTTATTTACTTACATTTACATGCTTCCAAACTGCTTGGTTGGCAGGAGCTGAGGTTAACAACAAGAACTCACTCTGCTGCATGGCACCTGGGATTCAAACCACTGCGCTGCCGACTTTGCAGCCAACAGTTTTCAGTGCTCTAGGCCACTGAGCCGCCATGCACCACCACAAACATATTATACCTTCCAAATGCTGCAATAAGCATCCATACTATCTATAAAATGTAAAAAAGTGTAATGTGTAAAAAAACCAATAATGTAACAGTAGCAGAAATGTAAGGAATAAAGGAAATGAATTAAATTCCAAACTCTGCTTGCGATTCCCATCCTATGTCATTTAGCTAGTATTTATGAAATCATGAATTCTGCTATAATAACAGGTCATTAACCAAGGTCTTAAGCCATGTTCAAACTATGGTTTAAAATAATATTTAATAAACATATCACATACCATGCTTTTTATTTCATATGAAATAGTTTTGAATTCATTGAATAAAGCTCAATGGGAAGAAAAATGGTTGAGCACAGTTACTGCTGTACCTTCCCAGTTGTCAAATAATAGTTACATAAAGATTCACACTCACACCAAACTTGAAAGTAGCATAGAAGATGAAGGAAAATGGGGCCATGTCAAATCACATGGGAGAGCATCAGGAAAAGAATTTACAGCAGATCTGTACTAGACAAACAGCAGAAGAAGACCTTCAACTCAGAAACATACAAAATAACCATATATAATAACCATATTTTTATAGATGTTTTACTATTTTATTGTTTTATTGATGCTCCTTGTAAACCGCCTAGAGTCCCATCAGGAAATAGGCGGTATAAAAGCTTAATAAATAAATAAATGCTGACTTTTCTATAGGCGTTTATACACAACCCCTAAACTCCGGGGCAAATGGCTCCCAGCTCCGGAGCTTAAAAATGTTTCCCCACCAGCTCCGGAGTTTACAGGAAATTAAGTGCGATCACGCCCACTTTAGCACATCCCAGCGCACCTTTCAAGTACCTGCTCTCTGGAGGTGAAAATTCCTTGATGCGGTGTAACAATAGTGAGTGTGGGGCTCTCCTCGCTTCTGTTTGTTGTTTTTTTGGCTCCCGCCCCTTTAAGAGCTACTTAAGAGACTGGAATGTTGCCATGGCAAGAGCGAGAGGCAGAACGCAGGTGAGCCACATTCTTTTCTTCCTTTTTTTTCTCCCTCCCTTCACGCAGACAGGAGCAAGGAAGTGCGGAGGGGTGGGGACACAGGAAGAGCGACAAGCCCCTAAGATCTCTGGTCCGAATTTAAGTGGCCAGTGGATCTTAGGGGTCGTGTAAAAAGGCTCTATGTTTCAGTACTGGAACCAATAGTGAATATGTCTACCCTGGATGTTGCAATCAACATTATCTGCATATTAACATTAGATGAGCTGGTTTCTTAGAATTAGATTTTCATGCTAAAATATAGATTTTTAAAGACTCTCCTTTTGACTGCTTAAAATTAAATTCAATTAAACTTGCAGGCTTATCTTATTAAATGTTTTAGTATGGACAATTATAGAAAAATGTTATTGTATGCAGTTGCATCCATTTAATTTTCCTCCCCAAATTAGCTTTTAAAACCCCCAGGCTAAATAGGAAAACTCCTCTAGGGAGACATCTACCCTATTGCTGTTCTTAGTGCTGCTATAAATTCTGCCAACCAGCATTTAGAACCTCTCCACACTGCTCCTTCCAAATTCTGCATCTGGTGAGAAAACTTAGACAGGCATAATTGACTTTAATTACCTGCATCAGCATATTAAAATTTCAATAAAATTATGTTAACATTTTTAACGATTCTGTCAGCTAAGGGGCTTAGTTGGTTATCTGTTGCATGTAGAAATTCCTTCCTGTATTTCTCGTGCACCATCTTATCATGCTATAGAAGGCAATTAAATAAATGGGGGAAACCCAAACAGAAAAGTATAACCTGGGAACTGGACAGATCAGCACTAAATTTGGCACAGAGGTAACAGACAGTCTGGTCAAGCTCTGTGTCAAATATATGGATGTTTAGGCAAAGGGATTTGGGTTATGGTTTAGTAAAAGTAAAACTGTTTAACTCCACCCCTCTGTTCAGAAATACAGTATGTGAACGTGCATGTCACCATATCTAAAATAGCTGGTATAACTGGAAAATACTAATCTTATTTTTCTTGAAAGAGAATGGTTGGCCACACCTGCTTCTTTTACTTGGAAAGAATCCAAGCTGCAGTGGCTGAAATATTGATCCTCAAAAAAAAAAGGCTTTCAAATGGGAAAAAGCAACTTTGTTATAAACTGAACATGCATGGTACAGACCTACAAGAGAGATTACACAGTGTATCGTATGGGCAATGGAAAATTACAGCCAAACAAAAAATCAAAGCTATTATGGAAGGAGTAAAGGTTTGGTTTAAAGAAAGAAATGTAGTGACAGTCTTCCAGAAAGGGAGACAGTTTACCATGTATCTACAGGGAAATAGTACACAATGTTATAAGTACATTGAATTTCCACATTCCAAAAATGTATAGCATTTGTATTCGTCCCAGCCTTCACTGCTTTTAGTAAACCTTCTTTCAGGATTTTTGAGACCAGGATCCTTATGGTTCCCAAAGGGAAAATCAATTTATTCTCTGATGATCTTACTTTATGTTAAAGTGTGTTGGTGCCTATATCCTGTCAGAGAACGAAACGTTCCACCTATCTTATTACTATACAATTGTCAGGGGAACAAAATCCTCCAGAGACTAATGTGTCATCAAGTCATTTCTGAATGTGGTGACTATATGAGTTAATGATCTCCAAAACACCCTATTATTTACAGTTCTGCTCTGATTTTCCAAACCAACATCTCAGATTAAGTTGTTCTCTCTTCCTACTACCCCTCCCTTCTTAGCAATAATGTCTTTTCTAGTAAATTCTGCTCAGGTCTTGCAAAGTTACACCTGTGGTTTCCTTTACTGAGATAATCTGTCTCATGTTAGGTCTTCCTTTCTTCATAATGGCCCCCCACTTTTCACAGAAATATTGTTTGTTTGTGATCAGCTTTGTACTCTCATTATAGCCTCAACTGACTAATTTTTGTTCTACTAAGAGTTTAGGCTTAATTTGATTTAGCAGAGGTTTTTCTGCCTTTCTTGTCTATGGTATCTGTAGGTTCTCCTCCAACATCACATTTAAAATGAATTGTCCTTCTGTTTCTTTGTGAATGATTTTGACCTTGGTTTCCAGTGATAATGTTTGCTTAATCTGATCCTTCCTTTAAAAGGCAAGGGGATGTGCACACATCATGTTCATAGAGCTTTTGGCTCCAGATAGTTTTCTTTGTCAGGTTATCTCCCCAAAGGAAAGGGTATGGAAAATTGAACTTATATTTCTAGTCTGCATTCTATGGCGTGGGTGTGTCAACATTGGTTTACTATATTGGCAGCAGGCCAGATGTCAAACTTTACATAGCAAAGAGCAGCCTGATTGCTGACACCAATGGGAGGAATAACTACGGTATACAGGATACCCTCTTGTGCTCACTACCACTTAAAAATGACACCAAGGAAGGGGAAATCTCAGATATTGACCCTCCCCTTTTATTACATAGCTACTCCTCACCTTAATATAAAGCAACCAGCAGCCTTCTTTTTCAATAAGTGTGAATGATAAATCATAACTTTTTTTACAAAAGTAAATAGTATTGGTATTATACCACTGTCCTGCTCCCCAAGAATACTTTTACCCTCAGAGTAAAATATGTTCTACCACTGTCCCTGTGCAGATAAATAAATAAAATAAATAAAATAAATAAATATGGGTAGTGGGTGGCATATAAGTTGTATAAACTAAATAAATAAATAAATAAATCTATACTGCCTCATTAGTGTTATCACTCGGGCAGTTTACTACATATAATAAATCATACAATAAAAACATAAGGTAATAAATACAATAAAAAAGTACAAGTAACTTTGTTTGTAGTTTAAAATAATAAACATATCTTTAATAGAACTACCTAAAACCAATTTGAGCATTAGACAAAATAATGAAGTGGCACATATACAGCAATTGCCTGGAGAAATAATATTAAATGAATAATATATTCAGAAATATATAGATTTTTAAATTATGCAATTTAAAGTCAAGCAATTTAAATTGCTTGTATAAATTAAAATTAGGTGTGAAGAAGATAAGAAGGCAGTAAAAACATATCTTGCTTTAAGATGTCATCAGAATAGGCAACAGTTCTTAATAATTCATTTTTCAGGTTCTTCTGATTGTTATAACCATGCAAACATTCTTCGACTTCTGCTAGCTACTCTGCTACAAAATTGCCAAGAGTGTGATAAAGCATATTAATCAGAGAGAAGGGAAACAGTTGGATGCTTTACAGATTAAACATGAATCATTGGACATGAAAATGTATGCTAATTGAAATAATGAACAAATTTTGTTCTGATTTGCCATCCTATAAATTATAATTGCATCAGATATTCTGGTAACCACAAATAAAATGCAGTGCAGTAAATACAAGAAATGCATACCAATCAGGAATTGGCTTTTAAGTGTGCTGATCTTGTAGTACAAGGGCAAAGAAGTTGTGACTACATTATCATATCATGATCTCGTGGAATTAATTAGATTAAATACTGAATAATACAGCCTCTGGCTTCCAAGACACAAAGTTGACTTTCTGAAGGCTTCACAGAAGGTGGCTGGTCTTTCACAACAGAATGCCAACATAATACGTATAACTGAAAATTAATGAAACATCATTAATTTTTTGTTTTGTTTTTGAATATGCCTTTGATATTAATTTTTAGACTGTCCATATCAAACAAACTGTTCAATTGCTTTTCCATCACATAAGGGGAAAAACACTACTCAAATTATAATGAAAATAGCTAAAAAACCAGTGAGCGATATGCATTGCTTTAACTATGGCTAATAATCTACTTTTGATTTATTAGAAAAAAATACTGCTTTCTGTGTTTGACCACAAATTCAAAACACGATTAAATAAATCTGAATTGGAACTGAATTTCTCCAAATTTTTCTGGAATACACTCTTGTTGTAAATTTGAGTTTTTGTTCTCTTCTCCAAATTTCATTTAAACAGAACCATGAGTCATGTGCTTATTTCATAAAGGTAATGAAACATTTTAAGGGACAAATTAGTCGAATAAAATACAGTATTATGTAAGTGTATTCCTAGAAGACTTGACATACTTATACAGATGGTTCATGTGGCAAACAAAACACATTTTCCCACAGCTTTGCAATTTTCATTCTGCTATCGAGTTGGGCATTTGGTTCCAGCACCAGAGGTGAGGAGTTGAAGTCTACACTGTACTTTGCGGGAGAAGAGCCAGCCTATATAGCCTTGGGCAAGCTGTACAGCTGTGGGTAAGTGCAAAGACCACAAGAGGGGCAGGAAACCACTTCTGGGTATTCTATGCATAGAAAACTCTGGAAAAGGCTGCCATAAGTCAAAATTGACCTGGCAGCAGACAATTATTAATTATTTCAGATACACATGTATTTTCTGCACAGCTATAGTAGTTTGATTCCACCTTAAATGGCATGCGTCAATCCTGTTTTTGGAGAGCTGTTTTATGAGGTCCTAACAATTATCTGCTATAGTTCAGGGGAGATGGAGGGAATTCTAAGTACCTAATCTACCTACAAATCCCACAATTCCACAGAATGTAGCCAAAGCAGCTAAAGTGTGGTCTACTGTACCCACGTAGTGCATATATGCCCCAGTTGTGTATGGATCACAAGCACAACGTATCAATACCATCTCTGGTATGATTTATTTCATGTATAGTTGGTTCTGAGTAGTGCTGGCACTTAACCTACCCCTGCAGAACAGGGGCATAGAGTATTAGGTACTAAATGATTTAGCAAGTAATACTTTATTTTTATAACCTAAGAAATAAGGAAGCATTTCCAGTTCAATTGAAATTCACAAAATATATTTCAGAGAGATAGAGAAACAAAACAATTAGCATAAGCTATATAGCAATAATATTTTATCATATTTTGCTCACAGTTCAGTGAAAAATGGTTGAATCATGAAATAAAGGTGTTTACTGTTTCCCTAATAACAAATGCAGCAGTGCCTTTATTCTAATATTTTGAGATAACAGAGAAGAGAATGAAGCTATCAACTAGTCATAGAAACTTTATATTTCAGCAATAAGACTTAAATCCTATACACATATTAAATCCTATGCACAATTATTATAATAAATATAATAATTTCCTTGCTAAACAATCATTTTAACAGGTCATTTTATGAATGTAGACTTGAACACCATACTCTCTTCATATGAACAATTAGATTGTAATCAAAGCTCATGTTTACATAATGTTAGTTTTAATTTCCCCTCTATTTTGTGGATTCACTTATTCAGCTACTCTTACTATTACCTTACTATAGTCCAGAATAGCCCAGTGAAATATGGCACCTGGATTATTCCAGGGATCCCATCTTTGATAACTAAGTCAAATCATCTGATCTAATAGTAACAGTTTTCTGCTTCCTTGAATCACTTTATTTCCTCTTCATTCTGCAATTACCAAATGGGAAAATAAGCTAAACCATATTTTCTTGTTGAATTCTTTTTAACATTCTGTTCCTCTGAGTTATTCACAGATGTACATAATCATCTGCTCTCTACATATTTTCCAAGACAGAGGGCTCTAATAGGGATGGAAATGATTGGATGGTATTTTGCATTGTGTATATATATATAGGTTTACGTAGATTTTCACGGGTATAGGTATGCATGTTAGGGTGGATTCGGGTTTCTTCCCGTGTAGAAATCTGGTTGTTTTGGAACCAAGAAACAGAAGAGAACAACGGCACTGCCCTCCTCCCTTACA
>JAHTLZ010003399.1:6652095-6755592 GCA_023846285.1 Phrynocephalus versicolor
TGGTGGAGTAGTGGAGTGAGCGTAGAAGAGATTAGATGTAATACGAGTATCAACAACAAAGATAAAGCCAGCATTGAGACCTTAGCAAACCCCACTCGGATTTTATACTGGCCAGTGTCTGAGTGGTGAAAAGGCTTGGTGATTGGGAACTGTCAAGCATATTAGATTGCCAAGTCAGTGAGCACAACGCCTAATGAGAACTTTGTTAGCCATTCTGTTGCTGGACTGACCCTTAAATTGTTTTTTTGAAGAACTGAATTTTATATTGTCTATTTAAAAATGTGTTGCACAGTGAGAGCTGGTACTATTATGAAAAAGTAATCAAACGGGAATTTGGGTCTCTACAGATGTGATTGACAAAAACTCCATAGCACTACTATTATGTGTGCCAGAATATATGCAGAGCTCTTTTCAAGGCCTAGGCTCCACATGTAAGCATCTCCTCGAAGTGCCCCCACCAGTCATAAATTATCTAGAACTTTGTGCATTGAAAATGAACATTTGTAGAGGATATGCAAGGTTATTAAGCTGAACATTTACAGAACTCCAATTGCAGAGAAATGATAAGGCATGGCTCCCAAACACTGGAGCACTATAGGGATGCTTGGCCAAGCCTATTTCCCGAAAATGATTTGGACTTGTGAACACATTGCATGAAGTTTTCACTGACCTCTTGTGAAAAGGATAATTGAAAGGCAGGGTTTTTTCTCCTACTATGAATACAGTTTTTCATGCATACATTTAGATCAACCTGAATAGATCTTACTTCTTGATCATATAAAGATGTAGCCCCCTCCACAAAGCAATGATATCATATTCAGCATCAGCACCTGATTCTGCTACATTCAGGTCACATAAGCTCATATATACTAGCAAACAACATATATATTGGACTTTCAGTTGACATCACCTTCAAGTGAAATCAATGAAGTGTGTCTTATATCTATAAATTTGGTGCCTTTTTTATACTCAGTCTTTCAAATGCCTTCTAGCTATGTCTAAATAATTACTAGATATCTGCTACCTTTCCTTTCCCCACTTTGTCCAGTAACACCTCATTGCTCTAGTTTCTCAAATCTTGCATCTCTATAAATGAAGGGCATAATCTAATTTGGACTATTGAATTTTGACTGGATAATTACAAATGGTTCTATCCACTGTCATCATATTCTGTTTCCCATCAACTGCAGTTCTAGTGAACTTTACAGAAGGACCCTTAAATATTTTCCAGAGCTGTGTACGTCAAAGGGTTAAAATGGGATGGCACGAGAAAGCCAGATCAGGATACAAATTGATATTTTTGGAATGTGTGCATGTTTGTGGATTCTATATATCTCACTGATATGCAAGACTGAGAGATAACAGAGACTAAAGCTATTATTGCTAGCATGTAAACAAGAAGCACACCGATTTGTTACTTTTTTATAAAAGGCAGGTATTCTTGTTAATGTCTTGGGCAGTAATTTCCCTTCATTTTACTAAAGCACAAAATGGTGGCTGCTCAGAACAGAAGTGTTTTTGCACTCTCCTTTTTACATATTTTTTTAAAAGGGGATTTGGCTCCTATCTGTCTGCAGCTGCTGCATAAACACTGTGGCTACTTCGGACTTCCTGGACACAATCTCCATAGCACAAACTAATTCAAAGACTAAAAAACAAATTACTGCTTTTTTAAGATTTACAAACTATACACTGTGCCATTATGCACCCTTATGCATATTTATAGAACCCAAATCTTATAAAGCCATTCTGAGAAATAACTGCTAGAGCCCACCATATGTACACATCCACAAAGGTTTACTTTTAGTATTCAGATACACCTTAACTAGAAAGACATAATTTAAGTTTTGGAATATGTAGCTGTGTTAGTTTGTGCCAGAATTCCATGCAAAAAAAATTAAAGAAACAAAACAAAACAAATCTGGAAGTTGAGTCATGGCTACTGGACTTCTTTTTTATTGAGAGATAGAAACATTTTGCTGCTCATACAAACACCTTCATCAGTCTGAATACAGCTAGTGTGAGTCCTCTATTTTATAGTCAGCTTCGACCTCTCGCTAGCCTGGTCTGAAATAGGCTCATAAGATGAACAATGACCTGAATAGGCTCATTAGGTAGAAAATAGTATCCATAGCCTTAAGGTGAACAATGCCCTAAGGTGCTGAAACCTATAAAGTATGGGTTGTTAGCTATCGCCTTGGTGGTGAAGGCTTTTTTATTTGTCTGGGTACTGTTGAAAGCACACCCTGAAAAGTAGCAGATAGACTATGCCTGAGGCCGCCACCTCTGTTAAGGGAGGGGGTTTCAATGCTCACATGAATGGCTTCCCTGACTCCTCTCTCAAACCACCTATCTTCTCTGTCTAACATGTGTACATCCTCATCTTTGAAAGAGTGCCCTTTGTCCTTCAAATGGAGGTGCACTGCTGATTCTGGTCCTGAGCTGTTGCCACTCCTATGTTGGGCCATATTTAAACAGAAGGCACCTTAAGGACTGTTACATTTTAACCCAAGCTTCCGTGATATGTCTACTTCTTCAGACATGTAGTAGCAGAATGAGGTGTTCAATATAATATACAATGGAATATAAGTTAAATAGCAAATACTATATTCAATAGCTGTTGGATGTATGGCATATTTGCATGCAGTGATATGGCTTGTGCTGTTTTAGGGCTCTGTTGTAAAAATTCCTCAGGAGATAGAAAGCAGATATCAGGGAAACAGCGGAGATAAAATTCTTATGCATGATGGACACCCATAAAATGGACTGAACATAAGTCAAGGTTTTTTGAAGTCATTACCAAATGTAATAGAACACAATTGGGCCCTTATCCTTCTTTCACATCCTTGGAAGTAGTTCAATCAAAAATTTTGAGAACTATCCTGCAAGTACCCCGTTGGGTGCCTAATGCAGCCCTGAGGTTAGAAGTGGGATTCATGAAAGTGGAAGTTAGGGCTTGGCTAGCCACCTTCAATTTTTGGCTGAAATTATTTTTTTCCCCAAGAACCCTAACCTCTTTACTATTTGAAGACAATTACCACTCAACATGGAAGAGAGCCCTATCCCTTAAACTTAAAACTTATGGTCTCTCAATGGAGTGCCTTATACAAGTAGGCTATGAGATGGCTAAGCAAATCCTCAAGCAACACATCTTGGAGGTAGAGAGACATCATGATTTGGGGGCTATCTCTAATAACATATCAATTGATCCAGCACTGATCCCCTTCAAACCAACTAACTATTTCTTTGCTCATTTAACAAAGAATCAACACAGAGTTTTTACTCTTGCTCGGATGAATGCTCTGCCATCAGCAATACAAGAGGGAAAATTCCAAAAGATTCCCTATTCTCATCGTAAGTGCCTCTGCAGGACAGGTAGAACTGAAACATTGGCACATGTATTCCTGCACTGCCCCTTATATGATGAAATTAGGGAAAAACTTATTGTTCCTTATTTAAAACAATTCCCTGGATGGCCAGAGGCATTTTATACCCGCCTCCTGTTGTCAGGGCAAAATATATACACTGCAGAATGTCCTAATTCAAGCATGCTGTCTAATGTAGCTAGGTTTTGTGCGGCAGCAATTATAATTCGTGCACAGGAGGTTTCAACAATTGCTCAAGCACTCACAATTTAAGCTGGCTCAATTTGTATGATATTTTCCCTCCCTTGTTCTTCCTTGTTTTGCTATAACTGGTGCTATGTTTATATATATGTACTTTGGATTTGGTCATTGACCGCAATAAAGTATTCATTCATTCATTCTTAAGCATGATGGACACCCATAAAATGGACTGAACGTAAGTCAAGGTTTGTTGAAGTCATTACCAAATGTAATAGTTCTGCACAGCCACTGTTATTTTCTTCACTACTAACAAGCCCATTTTTCACCACAAGGCTCTAAGGTAAAAACCGCAACTCCCAAATTTGTCAGTCATTCGCTCCTCCTCAAGTGATACCCCTGTCTTCACCCATTCCTACTCCCCTCCCCTGCTCATCTTCACCCACATCTGGTACCTGCTTTCTGTCTCCTGAAGAATTTTTATAACAGAGCCCTAAAACAAGCCAAATAATTGCATGCAAATATACCAGACATCCAACTGCCAGTGAATATTTGGTACGAAACTTATATTCTGTTGTATATTACAGTGGCACCTCAACTTACGAATTTAATCCATTCAGAATGCATGCTCTTAAGTCGAATAACTCTTGCTGAGTGATCCAATACTGATCTTGTAAATATTTTAAAATATTCACTTGATAAGGAAATGTGGTCAGTGATAGGACCACATGAGTTTCTGTTGGTTAAAAAAAACATTTCTAACTGTGGGCATATCTACCATGTACCCTTATTGAACCTGTCTAATGAAATGAACATGGAGCAAGTTCTCATCTTCTAACTAAACCTAATGGGAGTACAATGTACTCTTTATGTATTTGTAAGCCATTTAAACACACCATTTCAAGTTTTCCCAACCACCTGCGAACATTGATGATATCATTACTCTTAATAAATCTTTCTCTTGCATCACGAGGAAAGCATATTTCTAACCATGAAATAAACTAAATGACACACGACCTGTTTCGCCATCCAGCAGCTATACAAATGTTACAAATGACCTTATCAGTTGATCTTGTTAACTTTTATTTCTCCCGAGGAAGCTTGAAAGTGTGACCCTCTAGCCTTTGACATCACTACTACTTCCCAGAGGCATGTCATCTCCATGGAAACCTTGCTTCCACCATGATAAGCTCCAAAGAGAGGAGAAATCTCTCAAACATTTTCTTCTCAATTTGCAGCTTGCACCAAATCAACCAAATAAACAAGTTCAAAATATGCAGTTATTAAGTATGGCTAAATTATCATGTAGTGTATTAGTGAGCTCCAAGAAGTCATTTTCCAGTTTATTTTTTAAATATTCTTATTGTATATTTCCGAACTATAGGTCCTATTGCAATATTGCAGAATACCACTCAGAGCTTTATAAAAACCCAAATGTCTGTAAACCTTTTAATGAAGAAAAACCTTCTCCTGCATTCTGCTGCTTAAGAAGTATCAGCTTCAACACAAAGAAAACATCCTTCCTTTGCATGAATTCCAATAACTGTTTTGGCCTCTGTAGTGAAACAACACCAGTATCACATAACACATATATATTTTTCTTTTCATTTTTAATACAAGAATCTAGTTCCGGTTCCTTAAGCAAAATCCTACTATCCACTTTCACACTATTCCTTCTAGATAGTATAGCAAATAATAATAACAATAATCCATTTTCAGATGCAGTAATAATCATGAACAATCTCCAGTTTGGGTCTCCGCAGCATGAAGGGACAGGGATGGAATCCTTCAGGTAAATCAATGCAGATAGAACAACATGCTTTCATATATGGACAGCAGGAAACTTACTTTAGCAACAAGCAAGACACTACAAGATTCAGAATTACATACCTGGCTTACTACCAAGAGGACTATCCACCAGGCTTTTTATGTAAACAGCAGTATAAACAAGTGAGCCTCAGATCACGTTTCCACATTTGTTAAGCATCACTGATTTCACCTAATTCTTATATCTAGAAAAGGTTTATAAAACCTCTACCCAAAATACATTTAAAGAGATTATTTTGAATTAACTTGCCTTCTTCATTTGTTCATGTTCTGTACAAATTTAGAGAACTGTTGGGCTTTTTAAGTGTTCATTTTAAAAGTTTGTCATGTTCACTTAGAATATGAACAATACTAATATTGTGCATATGTGTGCTTTATATTTTGAAAAGTGATTCTTTCTTAAGTTCCATGAATCTCACTAAATTTGTTGTTGTTGTTGCTACTGCTGCAGTTATTGTTGTACTGGGTATTACTCTAATAGACTGGGTTGATATCATGATGATGACTAAAATTGTAACCAAGTGTGTAGAGTGAAAGAAGGAAAGAGAGAGAGAGAGAGAAAGAAAGAAAGAAAGAAAGAAAGAAAACTCATTTTGAAATGAGAGGAAAACCTTTCTTAGAATGTTGGAAACTCAAGCAGTGCAGGACCTTCAGTGCTCTTACAGCTTTGACCCTTGCGCTAGTGCTTCTTTATAGTCTGTTGGAAAACAGACACAAGCACTGCAGAATGGGGTCTTGATAGCTTTAGGTGCAGTTAGTCTCTCTAGCTCTCTCCATTTGAAAAATGCAAGATATAATCCATCTGGAAATTGTTGCTATGTTATTCCCAAGGCTCATTCATTCCATTTTAAAGAGACAGCTCTTTGGTATCCCAAGGCATTCACAAATGGTGATACTTGAGATCTGAGAGATAAAAATATATTAAAAATATATATACCAGCTCATGTGAGAGGGCTAAGTTATCCTTAGGCTTGAAAATAAATATAGAGATTAAGAGTTTGTTGGATAGCTCAATGATTAGGTATCCATCGGCACAGCCAGAGATTGGAAATAAGATTCCTCTGCTGTGCCAGGAGCTGGACTCAATGATTACGCTACTCTAGGTTAAAACCCAAATAATGGAAATCATCCTCACTTTCATTGACACTTCTAAATCTATAGGAATTAAACTTTTCTTGATACAGATCACCCTTCCCAAAACTTCAATATTGTAAGGTCACTAGTCACAAAAATAATTTTCTTTCATGGCAAGGAAATAATAGATGTGCACTGCTTTATTGGACTTGTTAAATGCAGCACCATTCTGTACAGTCATCAATGGATACGTTTTGTTGGGTCACCCCTTGACATTTTACTACACCTTGTGTCCCTCCCCATTTCGGCTGCAATCTTTCACTAAATGTCGAATGTAAACAATCTATTCCAGAACTGGAACAACATTCTGCAAACCCGGCCTCCATCTTGCCAGATGAACTTTTAAGATCTCTCTCCTGGCAAATTACATCCTTTGCCATGTTTGGACTTTTTATAACCGCTTTGAAAAACAGGACTTGTGTTCTCGAAAGCTCAGCAAACTTTTTTTATTTTTCTACCAGCAGCCTATGAAGGTATCACTCATAGTCTAGTTCTAATTTTGTTTGTTTTAATGGCTGCACGGCTCAAAACTCCTTTTTATTGCAAAAAAGATGCAGAAGCCCAAAATAGACCACATTGCTATAAGCACCAAGAAACAACTTAATTTGAATAGGTGAGTTTCAGAGTTAACCTAATACCAAGTCAAATTATTGATTAATCTAGTTCAATATTTTCTGACTGATGGTGTCCATAATTTTTCAAAATGAAATCTTTTGCATGGCATGCCTGGATATGCTCTGGACCTTGCAGGAAGTGAGCTGAAGCAAGAGCTATTCCCAATTTATGGCATTTTCAGACAAGACCTTCCCCAAACATTTTGAACAATATGTGCTGTGAAGAATTTCTGCATTTTCTTTTGCATTCAAAAGAATGCAAGTATCCAATATAATACATCAATATTTTGCCTTAGAGAAAGGAAAGATAAAATTTTTGACTGGTGCTCTGGTGAACAATCAAACGAAGACTCGCTCTATATCCATCCTCAAGAGCATAAATAGAAATGTTCATGGGATGGGAAATTGCTTGCAGATAATGTGGGGAGGGGGGAACAAATTTACTGTGATACATATTAAAGGCAGCTTAAGAATTGGAGGGGGGAAATCCTGATACTGTAGTTGAGGTAATAGTAAGCACAGGGAAAACTATAAATATTCTCAAACATTGCCTGCCAATGTGATGTTTTCTTAGAAAGCACTTCATAGCCTAGAATTATTCTTGGGGGAAGAGTTGGAATTGGATGCTTGAATTAATTTCAGTGACATACTTCTAGACTGTACATCAATACAAATGGGAACTGCTGAATCTTTTCTACTTTGTATGCATAATACAATACAGTCAAATATATCCTCTAACAGAATAATGCAGAAGCAATGGAGTCAATGACTGTGAATGCCTTGAATAGAAGGTATTCTGCCAGAACAGAAGGGGGGTGTTTTCAATCAAAATGGCATAGCCAATACCAAATTTAAAATATGTCACCCTGAGCTGATAACTATTCTTTAAAATAATCAGATAAGAATATCACTCATCTTAATATTTAGTTGAAGGCTGTAGAGAAAAAGAACAAATAAGCAAGCATATACACTAGTGAAAAGATTTTAGTTTTAAAAGTACAGTACTAAGTGTCTTCTTTTAATGGTCCTATCCTTGAAAATGTAAAAAAAAAAAATCATTTGCATGGGAGCAGGCCTTGGTCCATCGGTTTTCCTGCTATGCAGGTACTCAAAAAAGCACAACGTTTTTCACATTTTAACCAGCTGTCCTCATATATACCCTAAAGGTTGGAGAAGGAATGGCACTCTGCTTATGTCACAAAACCTGGCATTTCTCATAAATGTTGGGAGTACACCCTGGCAAGAGGACGAAAATGGAGGAAAACACTGCAAGAATAATTTTGAATGTAAAATGGAGGTATAATTTCAGCTATTAGAGAACAAGACATCGAGACCTGATAATGAATCTTTGAAGCTCTGTGTATCAGGGGAAGGTGGGGCAGGGGGAGACAAAGGGAGGAAGGGAGAGAGAGAGAGAGAAATAACCCCTAATCCCTGCACCTATTTCCAGCAGGTCGGTGGTGCACCCTGGCTTTGAAAAGGGTGCCTCTCTCTTCATCTGGCATGTGAGCACGCTTCCTTGTTTTTCTTTCCTTAAATTTCCTCCCTTTTCTTCCTTCTTTATTTTGAAGTTTTTTTAAAAAAAAGCAGCAGCAGCAACCAGGCAAATCGCCTGGGAATCTCAAGGCCCTTTTCTAATATTTTTCTCCCCACCACCACCACCTTGGGGGGTGTGACGGGTGGGGGATGATGCATTCAGAGCTGTCAATATCAGTTGTCTGTCAGCTGTGGCGGAGGACAGCCTTCTTCTGTCCATTGATTGAAAGGGTTTGAGACAGCCTTCCCATAGGAATGCATTGAAAACCTATTAATCCATCCCCTCTGGAATGGATTAATTGGTTTTCAATGCATTCCTATGGGAAACCATGCCTCATAAGACAACCTTTTCATAAAACAAATGGACCCCTGGAACCAATTAAATTCATTTTAGAAGGCACCACTGTATTACTGGTGCTGCACTGCTCCACTGATGTTGAGAATCCATGTGTCTTCTAACTGCTTCAAGGCTGGTTGGCAGCAAATTCTTCACATCCTTTTAATTCCATTGACATAAAACAGAGCTATATGGTCAATAGAAAATATGAATACAAAGCAGAAACATGTCAATTTCAAAGAATGGCCAAATAGAAAGATTGTGTCTGTGCAAGCACTATGCTTCTTTGTTTGAAGAAGTGGGATGTGATATCCAATCCACAGCTTCCTCAGCTGTAACTTTAAAATAACAGCTCTGATGCAACCTGCATCATTCCTGATTTACATCTAGGATGCTGGCCTTTATTCAAGACTGCGGGAAGATTATTATTATGTGGGCTAAATGGATAAGTGGCACAATTAAGGTATCTTGTATACCACCCTAGCTCATACCTGCTTGTCTTTTTCCCCCATGTAAAGTTTTTTTTTTTAAGGCGAGGTCCAGGAACACAAAAATAATACTACTGATTGAGAGATGAAGCAGGTTAGAATATCTCCTCAAGTGTACCTGTGGATCAGCTCAAACCTGAATGCCTATCTTTCAGGTGTAAATTGGATCAAGTGACTGATATACTGCATACGACTATTACTTTAAAAAGTGAGGAATCACATTTCACATTTTACAGCATTTTTGAAAGTCACATTTTAATGATTTGTATATTTGTAGTAATTCTTGCTTCAGCTCTGATCTAAAAACATCCTTCCTGTTCGTAAAGTATAATGGTTAAAAAGCTTCCTGCTAAGATTTGCTAATAAGATTTATATTTTCTTAAAGTTCCAGTTTTGCAAAATTTGAGGAGTTCAAATATTCGTATTACATAATTTCTGTGAATAATGAATGAAACCTGTGTGGATTAAGATATAAAGGGGCAAAGGAAAGAAGACTAGCCAGTGCCATGTGCTAAGAAACACATTCTCATTAGCAATTCAGTGCGGGCTACGTTGGGACCGCATAGAAAACGTTTCTGCCACGTAGAGGGAGAAGTTAACATTAAAAAGGCATTAATGTATTCATGCAAGTAGAAACTGATGTACCTTACATTTCTATTGCTTGTATGTTCCATGCGCACAATAGCTTATTTTAAATGAATAGCCAGATAACAATCAGTTTATAAAAAGGCAGTGCTTTCAATTTTTCTTCAAAGATTTAAATATGCCTTACCAAAATGACTTAAAAAAACAACAACACAGTTGGCACATTTTAAATAATATATGGTTTATCAACAAGCCTGGAGGAGCATTGTTTTCTGCTGCTACCTAATACATTCTTACCTGCTACTTTTTGAGAACAGTGATTACAGAATTTTAATCATTTATTTCCTAGAGGCAAAACCAACTTTACTCAAAAAAAAGGAGGGTGACAGATTTCATTTTTAAGACAGAATTGATCATAGAGACCCTTGGCAACATATATTCAGATTTAAGCACAATAGCCAATCCATATATTAAATTATTGTAGTACTAACCCATGCTTTCAGAAATTTTGAAGATCCATTATAATGTAGCATACATTCAAATATACCCACACAGAGCTAAAAACTTAATCTTCTACAAGCTATTATTGATTTCACCCTGCTGTCAACAGTTCTGTAGCCTGCCAAAAGGCATTGTGTTGATTGTTTATGCTAGAAAAAGAGGGGGAGAAGGGAGAAGTACCACAAAGGCAGAAGTGAGAGACAAAGTAAAGTATCATCATACAGTATTTGTTGGAGGTAATGACAACCCTAGAAAATCCACTTCCAGCGCTATTTAACTACACTAGCCAACATTCCTTCTTCTCTGCAATTGGATAATAACTGTTAGCTGCTGCACATCTATAAAAAGAATTCAAAATGGAATCAAAATACTAACTGCAAAATAGTAAATATCAAAAATATCAACTTGGATCATTTCTAATTAAAGTTTAAGGATTTAAGCAAGTCAAACATTTTCACAGGTTTTGTTCATGTTTAAAATGTTGAATACCTCTTTTTAAATGTAAATATTAAAAATTCTGCATTTGGATCTTTGTAAGGCTATGTACAGTATATGTTCTTCTAATAGGCTAGAATGAGGAGAAAATAGGCATATCTCAGTAGCGCAAAACTGAATGAAAATATGGGTCAGAGCAAGACTGCCTCCCAGTCTTAGGGTCTCTTGTAATATGAGAATCTTGTGTGATTAGGAACCATCAGAGATGTATGGTCAAGAAAAATAATATTACAAAGGTCTCAGAAAGAAAATGGGAATGCAACTTATATGACAACTGCAAAAGGTAGCATGATGAATTTCTAGTTATTGCTAATTCTGTGTCCCTCCAACTTTGTCATCAAATCAAGAGATTCTTTTCTATTCTGTGATGGATCACTGCATCAGGGTGTAATAACTCAAACAGGATTCTAACATTATAAATTCAGGACCCTGGATAGCACTGCTCATATAGACCATTTTCTCTACTTGGTTTCAGCACCGTGGCTAAGAATCCTGTAGCAAAGGCAGGGGTATGGAGTCAAGGGCAGGGTTTTATAATATGACCAAAAAAGTCCTTCAAGGAAGCTTCAGGTTTGCTGCATCTGACAGGAAGCTAATACCTGTTTCTACAATTACTGACTTATTTTGGAGAGTCAAGATCTGAGGAATGAGGGTCTGGTTGGGGAATATTATGCTTTATTATTGGACACAATGTCCCCTTCTCCAAGTCTGAGGGCAGTAGAACTTCCCCAGATTTAGAAGGTACCATGTAAACCCCAACTGTTTGGGATTAAAGACTACTTCTGATTCTTCCTGGAAGCTGCTGCTACTGTTGCTGCAGGTGTACTCAGTCACTTGGAGGATTAAAAACATAAGAACATAAGAAGAACCCTGCAGGATCAAACCAAGGGTGCATCTAGTCCAGCTTGCGGTACCTTACAGTGGCCCCACCTATAGGTTCACAAGACAACTAGATACCTGTCTCCTCATACCATTCCTCTGTGCCTGGGACTTTTAGGTATCCTCCTCTTAAGCCTGGAGATAATACATATCCCCATTGCTTGTAAACTGCGATAGACTTTCCCTCCAGAAATTTGTCCAATCCCCTTTTAAAGGCACCTACGATTCTTGATCCTGAGCCATAAGTTCAGATTTGTTCTTCAGGCCATTCCTGACTTCCAACTAACATTCATTCTGTGATGCTTGTTAATTTGCATCAACAACATGTAAATAAATTAGGTGTTTCAGCTGTATTCTGGATGCATTAATATATAACTTTTAAAAAACAACATTTTTATATAAAAAAGAAGCACTGGTACAGAACTATAACACAAGGGTTGGCTTACTTACTTACAACACAAGCTATGGCTTACTCTAGAGTTTTCTACAGGCCTGACTCTTCAACACAGACTTATCAAATAACATACATTTGCAGAGTTTTGCATCTGTAATGCAATTTTTTTTCATTTCCCTGTGTTGCTTCTGAATAGAACAGAGATCACCTTTATGCAACTCTGCTGTTTTCATTGTTTGTCAAATAGAGACAAACAATGAAAACAGCCATCTTATTTGCCATCCTGGGGTAGCCAACCTACTGCATACTGAAAGCAAGAGTAGAGATGTGAAAATGTCTGGCTACTTTGGGGGAAAACAAGAAGAAAAACAAGAAGAAACAAGGAAAAACTGCTTCCTTCCCAGTGTTTCCAGTTTTCTTGGTTTACCACCCCCCCCCCATGGCTTCAAAATTTCTGGAGTTTTTACATCTCTATTCATGAGATGGTTACATTTACAAAAGAGTGCAAACAGTACAATCTAGACTGTACTTTTCTCTCAGATCCATACCTTTCCTTTTTCAGTATGTAATAATGTAACTTGGGAAGTTTCCTCCATTCCCACAAGCAGTATTCTGTAAATGCAGACATCTTTTGAGCTTAATGTGAATCTTACAACTTTGGCAAGAGTTAGGTGCTCCCAGTCTCCATGTCAGACTTGAAATAGTACTGTTTCCCAGATACCTACAGATGAGGTGTAGTCCATATGGGTCTGTGCTCTCTAATTAACTAGGGAAAAATTCTGCCATCCTTTCTTGTAGTTCAATTAAGAGTTCCCATCAGCTACACAATTATGTCTACATTAATCATGAGCAATAATGGTCTTAAGAAAGATTTAAATGACTGATGTATGCCACCTTTTCACTTCAAATGTTAAACAAGAATTTATTCATAAAATAATTTAGCTAACAGAAGCTCAGTTAACTTGGTGGTATTCAGAACTCCCACTGAAGGCACCCAAGGCAGCAAACAGACACTAAAAATACATATGTTTAAAACCACAGTAGATGCCCTAAGCACATCCGATCTCACCTGATTTCGGAAGCTAAGCAGGGTCGGCCCTGGTTAGTACTTGGATGCGAAACCAACAGGGAATACCAGGTGCTGCAGGTGCCTGGAGTAGGAACTGACAAGCCACTCCAGTATTCCTGCCAAGAAAACTCCATGGACATGGAGTCACGAAGAGTCAGTCACGACTGTAACGATGCAACACACTCTCTCTCACACACACACACAAATAAGGATAGCAAAAAACAAACAGGCCTCAACAATGTTTTACAAACTGATCATTCAACAAAGTGAAAACTATGTGATGAAAATAGGTTGCATCCCCTACAAGAAATCCTGGGCATTTACAGGGCAGTTAAACTTGCTTTTAATTCAAAAGAGAAAGTTTTCAGAGAAAGAACTGTAAATAATGTACCAAAAGCTGGGAGCTTGAGCTTTTACTTTAACATTAGCATTTCATTCCTTACATACACGCATGAAGATAACATTAACCATCTGTTGGAAGAAACTTCTCCTAGGTTTGCCAACATGTCACCTTATTCCAGTACTAGAACAATTACACATCTGGACAAACATGAAAGGAAAGCATCTAATTTAATCATTTGCACCATATTGGGATATAAAACATATAGTGAAGCTGTACTGCTGCCACTTTGTTTCAGTGTGCCCAGAATGAGACAAAGTTGGTTGGATTCCTGGACATTTGAGTCTTTCACAAAACTCTGAGACATTTGTTGCACCTATTTTCCTTGTGGGACGTTCATGGCATCTGTTAGCAGTGTGGAAATGGCATGCTTCACTAGATAGCCCTTTAGTGAGTTTGTTACTGCTTGGAGCCAGGGCAGAGACAGTTGCTCTGTGTTCCTGTTTCACTTAAAGGCAGTTATGGTTTCACAAGCCTTTCTACTGTACAAATAAAAAATTACTGGAGATTAGTCAATTCAAGCTCTTACAAAGACTTAAAGGTACCTCCAAATGCCTGGTCTCTTTTTCACCCTCCTTGGACACTAAAGCTTAGATCTGGGGGTCAGTGAAAATAAAACTTGTGGTTATAGGCATTCCCAAGATCTAAACATAGCACCATTTCCCCATTTTAAATGGGATCACTCCCACAATCTCCAGTAGAGATGTGCAAAGCAACATTTTATCACAAAAATTGTGGCACCAAACAGCCCATTCCTGTCACCCGCCACAGCTGCCAACAACCTCCTTATTGTTTCTACTTAAGTTGCTGGGTATTGTCATAGAGAAGAAGTCATGTTAACTGGCCCCATTTGCAGAGTGGATGAGTATTTCTGCTTATCCATGATTTCAAACAAGACTATTCACTTTTGTGGAGGCCCCTCTCTGTATGCTCACAATGACTCCACCATCAGTTACAGAGGAAGGTCATAGAAATGGGAGCTTCATTCCATCTCAGTTTGTTGAGATAAATTGAGAACTATAATACTGTACTCTTCTTGGGCTTCAAAGCAAGCAAAGTGAAAAAAAAGTGTGTATGTTAAAATTGGATTATGCTTCTGTGGGAGAGGCAGAGGTCACTGGGGAATAACCCAACTCCCACAGCCTCCTAAGTTCTGTTTTCAACTCAGGAATGTTACACTCTGACGTGTGGTATGATTTTTCAAGCAAACCACTTACTAGGTTACACTATAACACATTTCTCGACTAAACAGGGGATTTGCTGAGATCAAATGTAGAAATCAGAAAACACACACATTGTAATATATTTCCTAGGAAATGCAATCAGAAAACACCATTTGAAATTATCACATATCCACACAAACAGCATCTTCCTTTCTCTTTCAGTATTTGTCATTAATATCCTCAGTACATTAACAGTAAATTCCTATGATTTTTGAAGCCTTCCTTTCTGTAAAACCAGACTTCTAAACAGGCTTATTAATGAGCAATTACCAGTGAAATGCTTCCCGAGCAGTCTTGAAATATGTGTAAGAAAAGTCGTGGTTTCCCCTTCCTTTTCTATTATAAGTTCTTGCCCTCTGTCATTCTCAGAAGCCAGAGTCCAAGGACCATAGCACTTGAGATTTTTCCCTACCACTTATGTCAAGGCGAAGAAAAGTCCGAACTGCTGAATTTCTCTGTGCTGGGCAGCTACTAGATATATGCAGTATTTACAAAATAGGGGGGGGGGGTTATAAAAAGAGACTATAAGTGTAGCTGAGCACTAGACTCAACTTGGCACAGATACAAAATCTTTAACATTTTGACACAAAAGAAACATAATTACAGTGCTTTATAGCTGCATAGATGCCATAAAATGAGACCCATAAATAAGGGATGCTTAAAATGTTGGATATTTACATAACAATAATTTCTTCTCTGATGTCATATTGTATTTATAGTTTTAAAAATGAAAGCAAGTCACAGGTGTCCTTTAGGAATATGCAAATAGGTATCTAAACCACGAGATGTTGCTGCATAATGAAAAGGAAAAGAAAACCAGGAAATGCACACAGTTTATTTCTATCCTTACTATTACTCATTCACATTTAAAAAAAGAACAGCAAATCGAAAAGAGAAGGGACCTGAGCACGCCATACTCCCTTACCCTATAAATAAGCAATTCAGCGACTGAATATTTGCTTTATGTGTTGTTATTTGTGACAACTGAAAGTAATTAGACAAAAAAAGTAACATGGCCTCTGTCCAGCATTCTTCTGTGACTTTGTGATGGTTACCTAGGTAACAGTGGTAATTTGAATGGCTGTGTTAGGAGATTATTTGACAAAAAGCTCCGCAATGATGTATGCATGGTGTGAATATGTTCTTAGCATGTATGTGAGAGTAAGGCTGAATATATGAGAGGATCTCCTTGGATTTTAAGTGTTGCGAATATGTAGATATAGTGTTAACAGTCAGGATTTGGGTTTATCCACAGGCCTTTGCAAATAAAGACTATAACCCTTTTCCATCTTGTTAAATATAAAAAACAATAAATATTATTTCGGAAAAAGAAATAAACAGTCAAGTATATACAGAGATAGGTTAAACAGAGAAAAAGAGGCACAAGAAGGCACTGAAAGGGATTATTTAAGGTATATGAATCATGTTTGCTACCCAAGATTATGGTTACTCTCGGAAGTCGGAAGATTGAAAAAGTCTTGCAGGAATTAAATGGCATAAAACAGCTTGACATGAATTACCAGTACCATATGGCTGTGGGCACTGTTTCACAATTTTACTAAGATAGCATGTCCTGAGTGGGGGGAAATACTGCCAGTACTTAAAATAACAGTTTCTATTTATTTTAATTGAAAAGGTAACAGGACAATGCATGCTTTTTGTGTAAGACCTCATATCAATTATTACCTAAGCTGCTGCCTTATGAGCATCTACAGGTGCTGAATATAAATGGCCCCATGATGCCATTTCAGCCATTCAAACCTGACAGCTAAACATTTAATAAAAGCTAGTAATAACTGTTGTGACACACTGCCAAAAAGTTAGGGGCATAAAATGTGCCAAGTTACTATAGTTTGCATTTCTAATTGCACAAATTTATTTGCTACAACTGATTAACACTCTGAGCTTTAAGTGCATTTACTTGAATGTATGTAAAGCAGCGTAAAACAAATGAGAACCATATTTAGCATCTTACGTACTCAGTGTTGGAATTGGGGTAGGTGAGAGGGAAAGGCATGGTTGGAATAAAAACGAATGCTAAGCCCAGATCACAGGCACATGACCATTAAGACCACAATAGAGATAGATAGCAAGGCAACAAAATGTTTTTAGCAACATAGGTCAGGAATTTAAATGTCACTGTGTCTTTGGTTTCAACATTTAATGAACAGAATAATAAGAAAACAAATTCAAAGTGAGCTTCTTCTAAGAGAAAATGTTATAAATCAATGGGGTTCAATGTACCAAGACTTTATTGTCAGTTCTTATGTGAACACATGTTAGCACTAAATGCTTACCAGCTTGCAGTTAGTTTCATCTGCCTAAATGGGCTTGTCCATCCAACCCTGTGAGTACAGGATTTAAGGCATGAACCAATGGATTTATTGCTAGCAGCCACACAGGTCCACCAGTAGCTCCGGCTGCTCCGGCTACAACCATGCTTGCAAAGTCTAGCACAAGCTCCACAAAAGCAACTGTCCCAGAAACTTGCTGGGGGTGGTTTACAAATTTACAGTTAAAAGATTGAAAAGATTATGTTACTCAATGGAATTCAAAGGCACTATTGACCTGTATTTGCATGATTGCATTTGTCTGTGGAGGCATCTCCAATTCACTTGTGGTGACCTAAGTTTTTCCATAATCAGAGACAGGAAGCCAAATGCCATGTTTATAGGTTATAGTGGTGGCACTCATATGATAGCTGAACAAGAAGGAAAGGGCAATGTGGTGCAGTAATGGCCACAAACCCCATGCCTGAGAAGGAGGGAGCCATGGGACTGTACCACCCCATCCCTTCTCTCTAAAAAGGAGGCATATTTGTAAACAGATGTCTGCTTTAAGTATTAGTCTGCTTAAGAAGAAAGCAAATTATAATTTAGGGAGTCATAGAGCAAAAATCTACAATGCTGGCAATATGACATATTAGTTTTCTCCTTTAAATTGCTGGGAGTCCATTTTAGTGAAGGTATCCCCTCGAAAATCAACACAACCCAGGTGGCCAGGAAGGCCCAAAAGAGACTCCATTTCCTTAGGTTCTTACGAAAGAACAACGTAGAACAGCAATTGATGACCTCCTTCTACTGGTCTTCAACAGAAAGTGTCCTCACATACTGCATTACAGTGAGGAAAATTCGCACACCCTGGTCAGCACTTCTTTACACTCCTACCCTCAGGCAGGAGCTACAGAAGCACAGCCAGTCGTACCAACAGGCTAAAAAAAATAGTTTTTATCTGTGGGCTGCTAGATTGTTGAACGAGAAGTGACATCGTGTGATAGACTCATGGGTCGGCGAGTTGTGCAGCAAGCACATGAGTGGAATGAGATTGAATGGTTTTTTAGTGGGATGGTGTGGGGGGAGGGAGACTCAGTCAATTTCATTGTACACAGGATGTACATTGACAATAAATGTTGTTGTTGTTGTTGTTGTTATCATTATTATTATTATCATTATTATTATTATATAAACCCTCAATAAGCCAGATGATTTGTTGACACTAATGCCATGGCGTAAACAGACCAGGCAAGTGCTGCACAGCCGTATGTTGTGAGGGGCAGATCGAGAGGCAGAATTCTGACTTGCAGCAGCAGCGGTCATTCCTTCCCTCTGTTTTTCAGCATCATTTATTACTCTTTGCTACATGCTGAAATAAGTATACAGTGGACCCTTGTATAACAACCAGTTTGTATAACATAAAATCTGTACAACATAAAAAATTCCAGATATAGGGGAAATTTGCTTAACATAATCGCCTATGGGGAGAATCCATACAACATAAAAATGGGATTACTCTGTTTTCAATGCATTCGTATGGGAATTTGTATAAAGGAAAATTTGCTTAACATAATTTCATTTGGAACGAATTAATTCCTTTATACAAGGTACCACTGTACTAGGTTCTGAAGCTCTAATCCTAAACAGCACAATGGGGGATGGGAGGGGGTAGGTGGGATTCATTGAACTGAAGCCACTTTATAAATAAAAGAGTACATTCTTATTGATACATGCTCCTAACATAAGTACTGCTTCTATTATATTAGAAAAACACATTAATTCTTTGCTGGTGACATTATAATATAATACAAAGGCAGGACATGAGGGCATTTAAGAAATAAGTCTATACTTAAAGTTCTTTTGACATTGTGGTATAGTACATCGTAAAACAACATTTTATTTAGGCTGTTCTACTTAGTATACATAACACAATAAAGAACAAGCTGCCATTTTAACAAGAAAATTATATTTACCATCAAAGTATAAGAGAAAATGTAGCATTGTTCCCACAGATTTCTCCTGTGTTCTAATACTATCAGAATATACTTCCAGTATCCTGCTAAGTCACGAGAAACATTACAATTGAATTCCAACCTTAAACTCATGCCCATGTAAAATGTTATTTCCAAAAGAAACATTTTCCTTCAATGGTACCACAGTACTGATACTCTTCTCTACGAGAGTTTTTTCAATGTTAGGTTGTTAGCATGTGCACAGTGGCAATAGAGAGCCTTGATAGATATTTACAGAGACCCTCAGAGACACTCTCAAACTGTTCTTTGTAGTCAGTATCTGCTGTCTCCTTTTGATGTCACTCTCTAATTCAATTTTTCTACTATAGTCACTATGATATCAAGTGATTATAGTAGCATTTCAAGTGCTCTAAAACTGCTTTATGTGTCACCATTTCTGATGCCAGATTGGTATCCATTCCTTCTCATGTTTCTTATGTAGAAAGCAGAGGGAATCTGATGGCAGAAGATGGAATAAGTCACAGAAGAGGAAGCACAACGAACTGAACCCCTGGCATCTGGCATTTGTGCTCCCATTGCAGATATAGGGACACAAATGGCACTTAGGTTTGTGTCAGAGTCATGTTCCTTACTCTGCTTGTTGTGTTTCAGTAGCTGATTAGGCTTCAGGATTGTATGTGAGTAACCATAAGCTAGAACTTCAAAAGAACTGAGGGATGGAAATGTTATTGTTCAGAATGGGCTGCAGGTCATTGGAGGATGCCTTTCAGTGGTTTTCACTGGGAGTGTGAGTGACTATTAATGGTGTTCTTTCATTCCCTCTGTGGAGCTTGAGTCTCTGGGTTCTGGGTTCAGACAAATACAGTTACAGTATATTGGTCAGCTGGACTATAGACAATGGACTTGGTGGAGATTCTGAGTTAATGAACCATCATCACAATGAACTGTGTCCTCACCTGAACATGAATCTTACTACAGAACAAATACAGGAGACATGTATTTGTACTTTCTCTGCCTGAAAAAGCAGATTTTGGTCAGCAAAATCTTACCATTAAATAAATCTTTAAAGCACTACAATATTTTACCCCCATCCATTAGTTCTGACAACATCTTGAAAGAGACTGACACAGCTACTTCCTTGGAAAACACCTATTAGTAAGTCATACTGAACTGTGTGTGGCTCACCTCTAGGTAGACTCATACTGTATCGGGTGACATCAATTTTGCCTGATATTAAGTAAGTTTTGTGATGGAACTGATCTTATGGAGGTACCTTAGCAACATATTTACCATGTCCCAGAAGATGCAGACTGATACATTATGATGCATCAAGAGATGCAAATTAAACCATGTGATTATTCTGTATTAGTGATTCCCAATCTTGGGTTCTCGGATGTTCTTGGATTACAACTATCAGAAATCCTGGCCCACACAGCTAGTGGTGAAGCCTTCTTAGAGACTTATTCCAAAAGCATCTGAGGATCCAAGTTTTCGAGCCATTGATCTATATGAATCTACAGAATAAGTTGATATATGATGAATTTAATAAAGCCTCCTACATCAACCTCCACCTTAAAAGTATTTAGAAAAGAGTACAATGAGAATATGGAAAACATACAGGGAAAACTGCAGAAATATCAATAACATTATACAGCTCGTTAATAAAGTATTATATGAATGTGCATAATACTTATATCAAAGTATGTTTCTTTTAAAAACCACTAAAGTAAGCAATTAGTCAAGGATGGACACAGCTAGCTACACTTTGCTTTAGCTCCCATTAATCTTCATTAAAGGTATGCTGAGACTAGCAGAAATTTCTAAGTACTGTAGCTCACTTCTGATGAACCAAGGCAGAAAAGATGTGTACCCAATGAGTGCCAGCGGCCAAACCCTTGTAGAAAGGGGCTAGTTAAGACCTTATCTTACAGAGTTCATCTTGCAGGGCCGGAATTAATTCCTCAGTTCTGCTATAAAAAAAAATTGTTTGCACTTGTCTAATCTAACTACAAAGAGAACAAAATGTAATGCTAAGAAAGAAAGAGAGAAAGTGATTAAGAGCAGAACAAATTGAGCATAAGTGAATTTGTTTCATCCTTCTTGGAACCAAAAAAGAACAAAACTCCATTTTATATCTATACTGCTGATTAGGTTTTAAATCTTTGAGTTATAACTAGAGGGGAGGGGAGCAGAAGTCTATCAGCATATTATATATCATTTGCTGGCTGAGTTCAAATGACTTCAGGGACTGACACAAAGAAATGACCACATAACACAACAGCAATTGGAAGAAAAGGGTCACAACTTTTATTGACCAAAGCTGCCACTCATCTTAACACTAACATTCAGAATGGATCAACAACAACCATCTGGCCTGATGACTGATGCTAACCAACATGACAGGAACCTGGGGTTAACTGTACAGATATACGTCACTGTGTGGCTGCATCTGACAAAAAGGTGCCCATGTCCTTGCTGGGGAGGCTTAAGTACCTGTTTGACTCTTCTTCTATTTGCCTTATGTTTAACTGTCATCTCAACAAAGCTTTAACAAAGAGAATACAGATTGCAGTGCTCCAAATCAAAATGCCCCTTAAACCAACATAAAATAAGGGAGGAGGAGAGGGTGAGAGAGGCTGTTATGGACAATTCCATTTGTATTTCACAGATAGACCAGAGCAGAAACACATCTCCTCACTCTGCCTCTGAAACTATCTCTGCCTTATCCTGATTGGCCATGAGTCCAGATGCAGGAAAAGTTTCCTAGGAACTATGGGGGCTTCTGGGGAGAAGATTCCCCCTCTGAAAATGGTGGCCACTGTGCTTCCAGCATCTTCTACTGCTTACCGACAAATCTGATCTGAAGCAAGTTATGGATTGGTACCCCCCCCCCAGGAAGTAGAGTTAGTTCCTGCTACAGTTGGAGGTCTTGAAATCCAAGCTAAATTTGCAAGTCCCAGTGTGGGTAACATTCTTCCACTGGAAGGATTCAAACCTTATTTCTTGGGTAGATTCTCCTGAATTTATATGTAGCTCAGTCCCTAATCTCAAGGTAAGCTTGTGCTCAGTAACAGTTGGGGTTAGAACTGGAATTATATTTGTCATTGCAATTATCTGGATTCTAATGTTAATTGAATACCAGTGACCTTGTTGGAAAAAACCTGTGAGCCAAAATATTTTTGTATTTGGCTTCTGCATAAAAGAGCTATACGGGAATAATGATATATAACGCAAGGTCTTTGATTAAGCAGAGGATCCAAGACTCTGATAGGTGGAATTTGTTAGCAATGATAAATAGGTCATGCTCGCTTGCAGCATTAGGTATAAACACCCATTATACATTAGTAAACTATCAGTGTCAACATATAGGAGAGACTTCTCTCTAGTAAAAGTTAATTTCATGTTATCTGTAGTGATGGAAAGATGACTCCATGCAATGCCCTGCACACATAGCACACTATATATGGTCAGTGTCCAGGCGGTGGAATATTGTGCCCTGCTGTGCTACAATTTCCAGGCAGGATTGAGTCATATTATATACTAAATGTATATTACCTTTGGTCTTATTGCTGCTCATTTTTCAAAAATACTGTGGCTCATATTGAATCCTATTGATGAAGGCGAACGATGCAGTAGTGTGATGCTATCAGCTGCAGCCATGATACATGGGCATTAAAATGCTTCCTAGAGCTGGCACCAAGGTATCCCCTTAATTTTTGGGAAGCCTTCTGGAGCCACAGAACAAGAGGATGAATTATTTAAAGCTGGAAAATCGCCACAGCAGAACCAGGACTAGCAGCATCAATTTTCTGCTTTCAAATCATTCCCATTCTGCAGCTCCTGAAGGCTGCCCAGAATGAAAAGGATCCCAAAAGATCCCCCAAACAAGCTTTCTATTCCTGGGGGGGGGGGAACCACCATCTTACTTGCATGATATAAAGTTGCACAGCAGGCTACAATGTGGGAGGGAAATTGCAGTAGCCTCCATGACTAATTATTGATCCCAAGTTGGTTAAATGCCAAGTCGCATGCCCTCTTGTGAAGATGGAAACTAGTCCTTTAACAACAAAAGATTCTCTTCCACACCTGATAAAAAGCAACCGTTTTGATTGTTTTCCTTTATCTCATGTCTGATAAAAGAAAGAATCATTGTTTATATTTCTCTAGTGTGGTCAAGAAATAATTTAAGATGGAATGAGTGTTTGCACCCTAGCTAAATTGCACCTAATCACTGGGATTAAGACTGGAAATAGCATTTATACTAATAAATACTATATGCAAACATTTCCTCAATGAAGTGATATTGTATTCATCTTTGTATCCACCAACTTTTGAAGCATTTCAACATGTGATAGTCATGATGATCAAATGTGATTGTTGAATCCACCCAAAATTGTTTGAAAATGTAGAACACTAATAACAGTAATCTATGGATGGTATATTCTAATTTATCTGCACTAATAAGAAAAACAACAAACAAATAAACAAAAGCCAGGTTCTTTCCAAACTTGAGGTTCTGTAATTATAATTTGTTGCTTAGCAGTCTTAGCCAGGTTGACTGGAAGCCTCATTTAGCAGAGGAGCAAAGTTCTAATCTATACTTTTTGACACTGCTTTATTATAAATTGGTACTCTTGTAATGCAATTGATGCAGAATTTCTAGAAAACACTTGACTCAAGTGTTGCCGAAGCAGGTTTACCAATGTTGTCAAAGTAGTTCAATTTAGTCCTGAACAGAGACAGATGTAATGATCTGACAGGCTACAGATTAAAAAAATGAGTAAATCAATTTCACTTGTTCGAAGATAGGGGATTCAAATCCCAATTCCTATTCAAAAGCAGGGGCATTTGCAGCCAGCTACAACAAAATGTCTTATGTTCTCATCCTAATGTCTGATGCTCTCACTCTCCTAACTAGAATCGTAATATCCAGAGTGGAACAGAACTTTTCATTCATTCATTCATTCATTCATTCATTCATTGATATTATTTTGGTTAGTTTGGGCTTTTCTGACTCCTGTATATAAAAGTAGCATAACCACACATTTTACAATTGGATGTAGATATCTGTTTACCAAAATGTGGTTGCATCTGGTTCTAAAATTAGTTGTCTTTAATCTTCCATTCAGTGCATTTTTATTACATTAATATGGGGTGGGTGTGGAGGACGAACCATACAGATTAAACAAAGTGTATTTTGTCATGTATATTTGGAAAGCCTTTTACATTTTAGCTACATTTTAGCTCAAGTTCATTAATGACATATGAGGCTGTGCACATTTATTATTACAACAAAGCCAGGAAAATGTAATGTGCTTCTAGGAAAAGCATTTGCAAGGCTTCAATATTCAATATGAGTGGAACACTTTCAAACTCAGAAGGGCAAATGTCTTAATTAAGAATGGTTATTTTTCCTGGCTGCCTACAACCTGGTACTTACGTACTTGGAAGAAAGTTCTTTTGAACTCAGCAGGTTTAATTCACAGGATTACACAGGATGACACTATGAATGACTTGAAATTGTAAAAAGAACTTTATCACATAATTCATAGAATATTTCCAGATAAATCAGTTTCTGCAATGCTCCCTTGCTTCCCATCTGATATACTGCCCTCCAAGCAATCTGTAGAACACTTTTCAGAACTAAACCAAAAGTTCCAGAGTGACTAATACTACCTAAAAATATTTTGTTTCAAGCTTCAATAGTCAGTGAGGGCCGCTGTATTGTGATGGCTCAAGCACTGGTCATACGGGTAAGAAAAACCCAAGTTCATATCTTAGATATTTTTAAAATGCACTAGTTTGTCCCGAGCACTCAGCCAATTGTTCAATATAGCCTGCAATTTCAAACCATGTTGAACACTTTGCTGCATGTAGTGTCACCTTTTCCTCCTGTCGACCTTGATGGAGATGTGTGCTCAAAACCAGGAATGATTAACTGAAGTGGAAGACTGGGAAAGGGAGGGATTAAAGAAAGATAGCATTTGCTCCAAAGGAGATCAACCTATGCTTTGCCATTATATTTAGTTCAGCTCCCTACCTATAACATGGAGTCACCATGCCTAAAATGGGCTCTAGACTCTCTCCAGAGAGGGAAATTGAAACAAATGTACAACAGAAATAAAATCCCATTTAAACAATGAATGTACAAAATCCCAAACTCTCTTTGGGCCTCGTGGCGCAGTGGTTAAATGCCTGTACTGCAGTTGAAACTGTGCTCATGACCTGGGGTTCAATCCCAGGTAGCAGGATCAAGGTTCACTCAGCCTTCCATCCTTCCGAGGTTGGTAAAATGAGTACCCAGCTTGCTGGGGGGGGGGCAATGTGTAGCCTGCACACTGTAATTAAAATTGTAAACCGCCCAGAGACTACTTGTAGTGGTATGGGGTGGTATATAAGCAGAACACTTTGCTTTTTTCTAGTAGTCTAATGATGGATTTGTGTTAGCTAAAGGAATGAAATATGGGGTAGCTTTGATAGTTCAACTGCAGTCCCCAGCATGCCCCAAACCCAGCTCTGGAAGGCTGGAAAGAAACAAAACAAAACCTGGAGCCAGCGTTTTGGTGCTGCAGTGGGAAGGAGAAGAAAGTTCTCAATAATCTGTCCATGAAATACTGCATTTAGCCTCATAAACTCATTTTAAAGATACTTGTAAAAATACACTAAGATATGATTTGGAGAGAGAGAATAGTTCTGGGTTCCAGTTGGCAAGGATTTCCCTCACATACTGTTGTGTATTTCAATATATTTTATAAAGAAACTATATTCTTCCAAATTAGGGGGGAAATTACTAATTAACAGTAGGTTTCTGGTGTGGATTATTCACTATCAGTTTTCTCCTTTTGGATACAATTCTGCCTAAAAGCCTGTCCATATCCTTGAGAATGGACTCTTCGCTTGCAGAAAGAGTTTTATTTTTATGGGTCAAGTCTGACAAGTGTAATGGCTGGGGATGGGGGAATAGCGTGCATCAGCAAAGGCAGAAATCCATTCCAGGAAGCAAACCCTGCATCTATGGTGGTCCTGGCTCATATGTGGGAATGCATGCCTAGATTTACTGTAAACCACTCTAGGCATATATACTTGATAATCCAAATCCTCTCCCCCATGCATCGCCCTGTATTACCCTGTATCACAGCTCATATTTGTTCTGCTCAACTGGTCTGACACAACCACTAGTTCCTTTGGTTAACTCTGCTCACACCAACTCACTAAAAACAAAGAAGAGTGACCTCCAGCTGCACCAGTGTCACTAATGTGAACATTTTTTCCTCTTGTAGGCTCTTTTAATTTTCGAACTTAATCCTAACAGCTACACAGTTCCTGTTTGCAGCTTTCTGTGGTGAATGCCAAATTCTAAGCTTTGAAGGGTTTTTCCCCTACTTCATAGTAAACAGGGAGCATTTTACTGAAGTTTCCATTAGTATTAGTAACTGTGCACTCACAGAGACCCAAAAAGAAAACAGGCTAAAGCATATAAAATGCAATAATATGTTCCAGAGATGAGAATCCATCAACTTGCTGCAAGGGTTCATACTAAAAAACAAAAATACTAAAACAGAAAACTCTTCACATTTTCATAAACAGCTTTAAAAGTGAAAAAGTAGCAGACAGGACAAATGCTCTGGGCAATGTAAAAGGAACTAGATTTTCACTTTGGTGTTTTAATGGTAAAATAAATATGCATTCATTATTAATGTTTCCTTAGCATTTGGGAGCCTTAAGGAAATAATGCAGAATTGTAGCATTCTGAATCTGATATAGCCAGACATTTGAAAAGAAACAGCATCATTCTTACCTAAAAACTATGCTGCCAAAATGCCATGCCACTGTTCCCAAAATCATGTTGGCATAATTTTCATTTCTAACAAGGACAGGCATTGCTACAGACCACATATTCTATCAATGTGACCATTGTGTTCAATTTTCCTGGTTAACAACTGTATATCATTTAAACTATGTGTTTGTGTTGAGATTGTGACTTTTAGAAGGAAGATGGTGCTTGTTATGAAGAAAAAGGTATGGAAAGAATGGTTTCACAAAATCAAAGCAACACTGCATTGATAGTAGAAACTCCTGAGTGTGACTTTTTTAGCTGACACAGTTTAGATAGGTATAGTTTTACAGATGTGCCACAGAAAAAGAACATGGAGATTTTCCTATCCAGGAGGATTAATGAACATGTGCACCTGGTAATTACATCACTCCATCTTTCTGAAAAGTCCTCAGTGACAGAAACTCCAGTGAAGGACTACTGGAATTAGCAATTTATAATTCTACAGACAATACATACCTTAAAAGGTAATCTCTCTTTGTTCTAGCCTTACTAACAAAGCAAGAGGATTTGGGGTGGGGGTGGGGGATTAAGTGAACACTAGTTTATTCTAATACTATTTGGCACACTAATTGGAAATGCCAAACTCTTATGACATAAATTCTGATATGGCCGGGGAATTACCATCTTCTGAAGTACCCAGAAGACTGAAGCATTACTGTTAACATTCTTAAAATGTTTTCTCCATTTATTCTATCAGAAATAATATACAAAAAAATAGTAAGAAAACACATGGATTAAAAAAAACTGTAGAAAAATGAGGAAGGGAGATAATATATTTTAAAAAGTTATTCTAGAGTCCATGTTAATGGGAAAGCATAATGTTACAATTATATCACTGTTTATACAATTTATTTTATTGGTGATATTTAAAGGAAATAATTTTCTTCTAACGTAACTGTTAAACATTGCATGAAACTGTATTAAAATTGTACTTCTATGTTATGTTACATAGGAAAAAATAAAATTTAGAGTGTAGCACAGGTATAAAAATGCAGCCCTGTTGATTCTTCAGTGTCCTCAAAACTGATATACACAATAGAAATCTAAGTACTGTATTTATATTGCCTCTTCATGCAGCACAGTGCATTATAACACCTTAATGAGGAGCCAAAGTGGCTGCTACATTTTTTTACACAAAAAACGCATAACATCATAGGTTTATAGTAACTAGTTTGGAAATATTCACAGCAAAAGGAACACAAAGAAGGACATTTCAATGAAGACATGTTGCACATAAGCCATGATAGAAAAAGTTAAATATAAGCTGTTGTTCCTTATATCCAAATGGTCCAAACAAATACTCTTAAAACAGCACTCGGCAGTCCAGTAAAATATTCATGTTTGTCAAATGGACTGTTATTGCTAAATTCTGACTCTCCCTATTTATTGGCTTGCAGAAAAAGAAGAGACTCCAGGAGAGATAAGTGTGCATGAATGCCACCCCACCACACACACACACTCACCCACCCACCTCCAGAGAATTCAGCCAAATTGGTTGCAAGGAGACTTCCAAAGCATCACGCCCAGAGATGCTCAAAGCACCTTGCAGTTTGGGGGCTGGCTGGCCTTTACTTCTTTTCGTTAAAAGGAGAGAGCAGAGCAGACAGGGAAGGGTACATTTCTGGAGAAGAATATCAGCACATCATTGTGTTACATACAAATGCTGCACCCAGTGGAAACGTTTAATCTAGACCCTCTGTTTTCAAGTACAAAAGCACCCCCTCCCACTTAGTGCTCACAGATTCCTGCATCGGAAACGGAGACTTAAGATGCAGCCTGAAAGGCATTAAAACACCATTCTTCCCAAGGGCAGATTCTCCCTCACATATGCTCTCACTCTCTTACCTTGAATCACGTATATAGCTTCTGCTAAATTCCCATGGATTATTTTAGCTCAGAGCATCCAGCAAGGCATCCGCACAATGCTTTGCCATTGCTAGTGTGAAGAGAAAGAGCTGCTGGGATGCTGAATGGCACATCAGCCAACTTTGTGTGTAGCAAAGGCTCCATGGAAGATCTGGACTGAAACTGCATTGGGCTGTGGATTGGATTTCACTGCAAACAGTGATAGTGTCACAAAAGAATTGCTCTTAGGCAGAAAAAAAATTCTTTTGACATTAAAAACTGACTCTAAAAGAAATCAAGTTCCAGCTTCTCGTTTGGCGATAGTGACCAATCCTCAAAATCAGCAAAGGTAAAGCATGTATGCAATATTTAGATGTAATTTAGTAATGTGGTGAATGAAAAGTCGAAAGGGGATTAAAGATATATGATCATAGAAAGTAAAGAAAAAACAAAATAAAAGTTTATAAATATATATTACTCCCTTATATGGTAAATTATCAAATCCTCAGCATGTAGTTTTTACTCAGAAGTTTAAAACTTCTGTTTACCTGCCCCCTTTCCTCAAGTTGTATAGGCACAACTGGAAAATGGCAGGAAAAAATTAAAACAAAAAAATTAGCCATTAAAAATTACTCTTATTAAAAGCAATTCCTCAAATGTCATGTCTAGACATAACCTGTGAGAAACTATTGAAACTGAAAGGACTTAAACTGCTAGTGATTAAACAATTCTTATTGATTTTGTTTGTATTGTTTGTGCCAGCCCTTTCTTGTTGGATTCTGTGTTTGTTGTATGGCTGTTGTTCTGTTTTATCTTTTGTTTTAATCTGATATACTTTGCTGGGGTTTGTTTTCTTTTGGATAAGTTGTTTACTTTGCAATTTGTTGTAAACCACCCAGAGTTCCCAAGGGAAAGTTGGGTGGTCAAGAAGTATAAAAATAAATAAATAAATTTTAATGGGGCTAATCAGGGTAGGGGGTCAAAGTTGTATTTATCCTACTGTAGTTTCATGTACAGAGCTGCCTAGATGCCTTAAGTATATCCGATCTCACCTGATTTCAGAAGCTAAGCAGGGCTGGCCCTGGTTAGTACTTGGATGGGAGACCACCAGGGAATACCAGGTGCTATAGGCGCCTGGAGTAGGAACTAGCACACCACTCTAGTATCCTGCCAAGAAAACTCCATGGACATGGAGTCACGAAGGGTCGGTCATGACTGTAATGACACAACACACACACACAGTTTCATGTACAGCAAAAACAAACAAGCAAATGATGCCTTCTAATAACCAAAACAGTGGGTATGCCTAGAATTTTAAGCTCCACTGTGTTTATAAATACATTCTACTTGCTATCAGTGTTCCTATGGCTTTAAATATTCACCAGTGTTCCCCGGTGTAACACTGCTGTGAATACACATATGAATCTCAGTAAAAAGGTTAGAATTGCCCATCTTAAGTATTAGTGTTTATGCAATTGCTGGGATACTGAACTGAAAGGAGTCATAATTCTGATTTACAGCTGCAGTTTAGTTTAAATTTTCCCATGAAAGTTGGCAAATGGAAATTTGTAAGTAAAAAATATTTCCATAAAGCTATATGCAGAGTAATTTTATTGACACGGAATGCAATCGAACTTACTTGTTTGTAGCCAGTGAGTTGGCACAACAACAGCTGGAATAAACTATGTGCCATCCTGTAAAGTGTAAATCAAGGAAGAGTGTCTCAGATTAAGGGTTCCAGAGTTACTGGATGATCAGTTGTAGAAGATGAGCCCAGGGCACCATTAGCTTGGCTTCATGGCAGTCTGCAAAATAGCCCATGCTGCTTAATATCTACCATTTATTACAGAGGGATCACTTGAAGGTGTGAACTCCCATGTCACCTATTTTCAAATGATATCCAGCATGACCTCTCATTTATTTATCTGATGCAGATGTGGCAAAGGATATTTTGAATGACTGCCTAAGGGAAGCAATGGGCTTCATTTGAGGCAATGAACTGAGATTAAATCAATACAGAGAGGTTCTATTCAGGTGCACCACCTGCTGACCAGGAAAAAAAAGTTCATTCTTTTCTGCAATGGATTGTACTTCCCATTAAGTTGTGCTGCTTGGTAATCTTTATAGATCTGCCTTTGCCACTACAGGGAGCCAGTGTGGTGTAGTGGGTAGACTAGGGCTCAGGAAAGTTGGGTTCAAAAACCTGTTTGGCCTTTCACTGGAGGTAGGGGTACCCTGGTATAGATGCACACTCTTTGAACACCTCAAACACCTTGAAAACTTTGCTAGGTCCTCCATAAATAATAAGTAACTTAATAGTAAATAACATTATCACTAGAAGCAGCACTAGTAACTGTGTATCAGAGTGTTTTTTTTATCAGTTTTGAGTGATTTACCTAGCTGTAATGCCTTCTGGGCAAAGAAAACTCACTACAGTTTTCTCATGCTCTGGTAAGCTCCAGCCTAGATCACAAAAATGCATAATAAGTCAGTCAAGCTGCATCTGCAAATGATCCAGAAAGTTCACCTTGCCCAAATCAGGGTTGCCAGACTATTAGCTGAATAATATGACTCTATGATCTGCAATGACTTTTAGTCCTTTTTTTGATCCCACTTACAAAGTGCTCGGTGTGAAAGCTGAAAGGACACCTCCAGGAACAATTCATCCCACACATTCAGCTGAACAGGTATTCTCTAGTGGTTGATATGGGGTAGAAAGTTGGTGGTACTCAGGATCCAGTCTTCAGACTGACTTGTCTATTAGATGTACTGAAACATTTGTCATATTTTCACATTACCAGGTGAATGCATTAATTATTTTATCACTTTGATTTATATACTACTCCTAGTACTGCCACAGCACTACTCCAGGTGGTTCACAGTAAAATACACAAATCATAATAAAATAGTATGTTAAAAACCATGTAACAATCTAATGCCATGAAGAGAGAGGGCACGAGAGCAATAATAACACTAAGTGTAAGATAAAATGTGAAAATAAGAATAACAGTAACTGGACAGAGATGTAAGATTAACCTCAACTCACCTATGGTGACAGTGTAAAGCCTTCCTGAAGAATTATGCCTTCAATTGCCTCTTGAACATCAGCAAGGAGGAGGCAAGGTGAGGCTACTCTGTGAACTGGTTTCATAAGTTGGAACCACCACAAAGATGTTCCTATCTCTCATAGAAGATTGATAGGCCTCCCTCAGGATGGCTATCCAGAGGAGCCTCATGTGTGATTATCTGGTGGGTTGGGATCTCTGACATTGGACAGAGAGAGTTGCTCCACAAGTAACATGGGCCTAAACCATGGACAACTTTATATGAGAGTCAAAGCCTTAAACCTGACCCAGGCAGGCCAAGGTGAGGTGATCAAATTTGCTCACACCAACTATCAGTTTGGCTGCCACATACTGGCTGCCATATACTGGTTTCTGGGTCAGTGTCAAGGGAACTCACATGTAGAGAGCACTGTGGTAGTTGATCCATGAAATGAATAATAATATCTTCACCATAGTCCTAAGGGAGCCATCATCCAGGTAGGCATGGAGTTGGGCGATCAGCCTAAACGGCTTAAAGGCTGATCTGGACACAACTGTGCTCTGGGAATCCCAAGAAAAAGACAAGTAGAGAAGTGCACAAATTCAAATTCTGTGCACAGGTTCAAATTCTGAACTTGGTTTCTAAATCGGAGGTCAACACCATCCAATCTAGGGACAATCCCCCCAACCTCTCAATGAGCTGTTCCAGGAGTACAACCTCTGTCTTATCCAGGTTCAGTTTGACCCTATTTTTCCTAGTCCACTCCAGCACCAAAGCCTGACAAACCAGGTGAAGACATTTTTTTTTATTTTTCCCGGTATTTCATTCCCCCACCCCGACACACACACTTTTAAAATGCTTTGGTGCTTTCTATATCCTTGCACTAGTGCTGTCCTTTCCTCTTGTAACTTTGATTTAAACTGATACTTTTAAAAATTGTTTTGTTCTATTTATGTAGTTTGTGGTTTCAACCCTTGTTTATTCTGTCAACTACCTAGAGAGTTTGGGTACAGAGGAGAAGAATTCAGTGAGAAAGTAAATAAAAATTTTATTGAAAGATCATCCAGAAAATTACATTCCTAGCTTCAAAAGGAGTGAGGGAAATGGTGTCAAAATATCATGCAGTGTATGCTACATCTGATATCAAAACAAAGCTCAGCCAGGTAGAAGCAACGCTCTAGAAGTATCATAAGAGCAGCAGGTTCGCTATTGTCATCTGCTCCTCTCCCTACCCCTCCCACCCCTTTTTTGCCAGTGTAAGCAATGTAGAACAGCGTAATTATAGTGAGCCCTCATATGGATTTCATTGCCTGCTATATGCTATTAAATTAACTTATACAGTTTTTTGGCTCTGATCTGACCTCATCAAACAGCTGTAATCTGCAAGAACAAGCCTCTAAAGAGTTTATAAACAGAGGGTAAAACCCAGATACAAATCATTTCATTGTTTGTTTTCATAAATGAACATTCCAAGATGCACAGCTTGCAAATGTGATCTTTAATATACTCAGATGAGATAAAATCTGGAACATTTTAAAGCTAACAAATGTAAAGAATTTTGCTCCAGTAGCTGAAAAGGGGTGGGGGCAATAAATTTTCCTCATGCTTTGTCTTTGTCTATTTAATGTAGTCAAGGCCATATCAGCACTCAGACACACACTGGTGAAAACCCCCAGAAAACTACCATAACTAGAATCTTTGAATCCTTCATATGACTTTCTGTCTCCCCCCCCTATTGAATTATATTGAAAATATTTGCAGTGCAATTGAACAATTTGAAATAGAGAATTAGGGAGGAAATCCAAATATTAAACATAAAAACAATACATTAAGAACATAAGAACATAAGAACAGCCTTGCTGAACAGGCCACAGCCCATCCAGTCCAGCACTCTGCCTCACACAATGGCTCACCATTTGCTTCAGGGTATTCCCAAGCAGATGTCTTCACCTGCTTATGATTCCCTGCAAATGGTATCAAGAGATATCCTGTCTATCACTCCAACCCGGATGTGTCATGAGTAAAAAAAAATATCTTCAAATAACAGTCATTATTGATCATTTGCGTAATAGTGACGGTTGTGCCATCTGCTTTTATATAGAGTTAATATGAAAAAGGAATTGATATAATAGATCAATGCAACAGTTGGAAAAATAATAATGCTTGTCCAGATAGCCATTGGATTTTTAAATCTAGGATAGACAGTATGTGGAATCCTTTGTGATGGAAGTGAAGATCTCTAATGAAGATACCCCTATGTTCAGAAAGAATATTTAAAGTCTTGTGAGACACATTTTTGATTTACAAAACTCATTTTAGAAAGTGGAAAACTCCTGTGACATCGTGCCATAATTCGGGAATTACATTTAGGCTTGCAGGGTTCTAGTCCAATTTTGCATCTTGCTTTGAGTAAGGATGTTTCTTCCAACGAGATAGCTAAGAGAAATTTCCTCAAGGAACCACAGAAGAGCAAGATGAAGATAACTGGCTTCTTTAGCTGGGATTACTGTGGATTAGAGATGGGCACGAAATGTTTTGTTTCATTTGGTTTCCCCTTTCATTTAATTTCATTTCATTAGTAATGAATTTTTAAAGCCACTGTTCCACCATGTTTGAAATCCTCTACCATCATCCCCTTGCCAAAAAACTAACATAGTTTGAATGACTTCTGCCCTGTGGCGCTCACACCCATTATAATGAAGTGTTTTGAAAAACTGGTGAGGAATCGTATTGTGGCTGGTTTACCAGCCGGATTGGACTCTTGTCAATTTGTATACAAGAAGAAGAGAGCCATAGAGAATGCTGTGATTATGGCCCTACATACCGTCCTGTTCCATCTGGAGAAACAAGGGAACTATGTGAGATTGCTTTGTGTGGACTTTAGTTCCGCATTCAGTACTATTCTTCCACATAGATTGGTGCCCAAACTGTTGGATCTGGGGCTTCTGACATGTTTATGTGGGTGAATATTAGATTTTCTATCAGAATGTTTCCCAGTGGGTCAAGATGGGCTCTCACGTCTCTGTGGATCTCAGTATAAATATGGGATCTCCGCAGGGGTATGTGTTGAGCCCACTTTTGTTCACACTCTACACATATGATTGTGTTCCCAACTACTCCAGTAATAAGATCATTAAGTTTGCAGATGACACAACTGTGGTTAGTCTGATTACTGCTGGGGAGGGGGAGTCAGTTTATAGGAAGGAAATGGAGATGCTGATGGAATGGTGTAGAGAAAATAATTTAATCCCCAATTTTTTTAAAAAGAGATCATTGTGGATTTCAGGAAATGCAAATTAAACATCCAGCCACTTATTATTTATGGAAATTGTGTGGAACAGGTTTCAGTGTTTCAGTTTTTTGGAAATGGAACTGAGAGAAGACTTGATATGGGGAGCAAACAACAAAGATCTGATGAAGAGAAAGAGAGCACAGCAGAGACTGTACTTCTTGTAATTCTCAGAAGGAATAATCTTTCAAAAGATCTGCTGCTGGCTTTCTACCACCACACCATAGAGAGTGTGTTAACATATGCTCTGTGTGTGTGGTTTGGGAGTTGTAGAGCCAGGGAAAGGGTAATGCTGTCCAAAGTTGTGAAGACTGCGGAGAGGATAATTGGGTGTACTCTCCCTACTTTAGATCAATTGTATACCTCCAGGTGTTATAAGAAAGCTGTAGATATTGTGCAGGATCCCACACACCCTGGAGATGATATTTTTCAGCTTCTGCCTTCTAGAAGGAGATATAGTGTCATTAAGACTAAAACCAACTGCTTGAGAAATAGTTTTTATCCGAAAGCGGTTATGGCTTTGAATGCAGGGAAATGTACATTTTGAGGGAGTTTTCTGTATAAATGCAATGTGAGGTATGTTTGTGGTATATTCTTCTGTATGAATGTTCCTGATGTAGATCTTTTAAATTTGTTTTTTTTTTAAATTTCGTTGCTCTGTATAGGATAATGACAATAAAGTTTTATCTTATCTTATTTCAGCCATTGTGTTTTCTAGTATGGGTCTAAATGTTTCTCCAAGCTTTTTATTGCTGACTAGTTGATCCTATGCTCATTGTACCTAGTGACAGAATTAATGACTATGGATAATCCTGGCCTTGGTATCCAGAGACACGACCTTACATTTGACACTCTTTTCTCATCCTTTCTCGGCTGCCATTCCAAGTCTCAGTCTTGTTCTGACATATTTGTTTCAGTCTCCTTTTTTATGTTATAGTTGTATAATTCTTCTGTAGTAAGGATTTGGGTCTTTCTGAGGTTCAACTGCAATGCTGGTTTGCACTTCCTTAATTCATTTTCATCAGAAGTTATTCGAAGTCATTGCTGCTTTCTGTCAGTAAAATGGTGTCATTTGCATATTATCAATTATTGACATTTCTTCATGCAGTTTTAACTCCTCCTTCATCTGAATCTAGTCTGGCAGTCTGTTTTATATATTTTGTGATTAAAACTATGCTTATCTTGTATTATGTGGTATTCTACTGTATTATACCACAAGAGTGCAATAAATATAATATTTTACCCAATTTAGGTATGATATTGTGGTAGATCTAATGTTGAGCCTTTAAATGGAAACTATACTTTGTGATGAACACAATTTTTTTACAAATGCAAAACTATACTGCAGGTGATACCTTTACATTTTAAAAAATTTACATTTTTTAAATGTTCAGGCTGATGCTAAGCTGAAAAGGTGTAAGACATATACTATGATTGACTGCATAGTGAGTTTACCTTTCCTTTTTCTCTGTTTATTATGGTAGATGGGTCAATAAATACTTGTTGCTATATTAATAAATGTGGCCCTAATTAGTGTCCACTGCTAGAATCTCTTCTTTCAATTCTCAATTCACAAAATTCATGTCCATGTGGTTCTAAGTTCATGCACAAAGAGTTAAGAGTTTTAATGCTTATTCATGTGCCATAGGAAGGATATTAAAAATGCATCTAATTTTTTTCATAGAAATGGAAAGCACCATATGTTTAATAAAAATATAACATATAGCACTACACAACGGTTTCTTATTAAAAGAGAATCTGGAATAATTTATTCTAATAAAACCGAAATAATTCAGGTTAAAAGAAATGCATATCTTTAGCATTTAGCTTTATTTTATTACAGAGATACTCAATGTTAAATATTCATTCTGATTACAAATTATTTAACTGATTTATGCATCCATTAATTTACTTCAATAATAATACTGTGGTCAACTTCATTGGGCATATTTAAATTGCAACATATATCTTATCTCTTTGCACTGCATCAAATTCTGCCATCAAAATGTTAATTAAGAAAAAAATAAAGTTCCTCCTAATCTCATATTAAAAGATTGGTTTTTTAGAAAACTATAAAATACATTTTAATTATGAATATGAATCTATGAATTTTATAAAGTTAATATTAGAAATTGCTGTATGAATGAATAGGCAAAATGGAAGTAGACAAAGTAACGATAGTTAATTTGATAGCTTAAGGACATAGGTAATGTTCCTTGGTCATGTCAAATGAATGACACTAACTGCAAATACAGAAACTCACAGGAAATTTTCTTTGTTCGAATCAGGACCTGAATTTGACACACACAGTCAATGTGCACACATACGATCTCTTACAGTATAGCTAGAGAGAATAATGAGGGAAAGAAGAAAAATGGGGTAGATCTTTAGAATAACTTATCACAGTAAAGCCTAGCATATAGATGACATACAGTAGGTTTGACTGTAGCTGCTGAGAATAAGATGTTGGTGTTATAAAACACAGGGTGATTTAGCTTAATTATTGCTGTCCTTAGCTGATCTCTGAAAGCATAATAGCAATATGTCCTTGCTATATGACTGTTCTGAGTGCAGAACACTTGGCAATGAAACTAAGGGCCATCTCTCACTGTAATTATATCTGGTCCCCATGCTAACACTAAATTGTGCTTTTATTTGGCGAAGATGGGTAGGACATTCCACTGCCCTACCCTCATGAGGGCTCATAATTACCTCATGTTTTAGGCTTTGATTTTTAAATTACAATGCTTTGCTTCTTTGTGTGTCCTCTTTAGTTATAATAATCCACTTGCTGACATCTTGTCCACTTAATCCCTCCTAAACAGAAGAACATATTTGAGTTAGCTAGAAATCTGAGTTCCATTATAAAATTTGTTAATTTTCTCATACTCAGTGTCCTGTGATGACTAAAATAATAGCTGGTGAAGAAGTAGGACTGCATACACTGAAGTCATCTGAATTGCCCATACTTTCATATATATTTATGTAACACATTTGCAAGTCACCTCTTTTTCAGTTAATTCAAAGGGACATACAGGCCTCTCCACTTTGTACTTTTATCTTCATAATCACCTTGTGAGGTAAGTCAGGAGATCAACAGATCTGGCAGGTTTTGGAGTAGCCCTCTAACCATTATATCACACTGCCTTTCAATGAGATACAATTCTCCATAACAGTGGAGACAATATGCAACAATATACTGTTCTATAGACAACCTATCTAGTAAACTCAAACTCAGACTTGTGAAACCTGTGACAAGCAGTTTTACAAAGTAGAGACTATGTGTACAGATCCTACCTTTGTACAGAAGGAACCACTAATTTTTGAATAGTCATGCTAGCGCTAGCATGGTCATGGTCACTGGTATCTCTCATTTTGGACTAGGTGTTGTTGTTGTTGATGATGATGATGAAATTATAAAAAAACATTGAATGGTATTGTATATGTTAAATATTGCTAGTACCATACATAATACTGTGCTGTGTTTGTTTTTTGTAGGTCTGATGATGTTATCTCCGTGATCTGCATCTGCTTGTAATATTGTGTGAAATTTCTTAACATTCTTCCCAAAGCTGCCTTGGAGGAAGCCTCTGCAAGCCGGGTGATTGGAGCTGCTGGCTGCAGCAGGAGATGGGAGAGTCTCCGTGAAGGTATCTTATCTCTAAATGAAAATCTGTGATATGTACGTACGTAGTGGGAACTGCTGTATTCGCTCTATAAGACGCACAGACATTTCCCCTTACTTTTGAGGGTGGGAAAAGTGTGTCTTATAGGGCAAAAAATATGGTACTTAACCTCTGGCCCTTTTATTGAGGGACTTCATGGCTCTTCTAAAAGGATACATCAGATCTGTCTTCTTAGAGCCAGATCCATTTCACCTGATTAACAACTAGACAAAAACACAGGGTTGTTAGCACAGACTTTATAAATTGCACTGAGGTCCTACTGTAATTGTGAATTAGTACAGTTTTCAATGGATTTTGGAGAACAGAAGCCTAAAGGTACAGTATATGTGGGGGTTTCAGCTAGGAAATATTATCACAGTTTTTTTCAACTGAAAGTAAAAATATATATGGTAAGAATGAACAAGGTTCTCTCAGATGGGTTTCACAATCTCTGTATGTAAGAAGCCCAAACCTACTTTCATTTGTACATTAAAAGGAATCCATTAAATACTTCCAATATGAAACAAGCTTGACCATTATCAAAGAAGTATCAAAAATATGGAAATATATTTACACCTGGTGGCAGAATCTGATCCCATCTGGTAGCTGTTTCCCCATTTACTAACCTAGCATTCAGGAATAAGATTTTACCCAGTGAGATGCCTGAAAAGAAAGGGTCAGGTCATGCCCCTCCCTTGCCTTTGCTCTGATTAGGCATTATTTTACCCCTCAAACTTGATCCATTCTATTTCCAAGGAAGAATATAGACTTGTCCTTCCCTTTATCTAAGCCCTAGACCAGTGATGGTGAACCTTTTAGAGACCGAGTGCCCAAAATGAGATTCAGAACCCAGTAATTTTTCACAAAGTGTCAATACAGCAATTTAACCTGAATACAGATGGCTGTGAAGGGACGGTCAGGTGCCCACAGAAGGGGCTCCGAGTGCTACCTTTGGCACTCATGCCATAGGTTCGCTAACACTGCCTTAGAGTCAAGACCTTGAATGCTCTCTTTTCAACCCACTGCCTTTAATAGGCTTGAAGAAAAACACTCCCTAGGAACAAGCATTGAAGTCTAAGAGGAAGGGTGTTTTATCTGACTAATGTATCCTCACACTTCCAGTATCTACCCTCTTACACCAGTGTCACTCCCCCTCCCCTCCAATAAAAGCGAAGGGTGATATAAATGTAATTCCTCCATGCTTGTATTTGCTTTTGCAGATGCATTGAGTCATGCATTATGTGAACTGCACCACCTTAAATAAGAATGTTAATATCCAATGTGAGTGTCAGCCTTCATATGGGTGATATGTGTAACACACTATTGGCACATTATTGCCATGTTCCACTGATCGAGTTGTGGCTTCCTTGACCACAAATAGCAGTGTTTCTCTCTTAATTTTAAGATTTCTGTAACACACAGTCTCTTTTTAATCATGTGCACAAATGTTTGAGCATGTGGCTAAAGCAATTAGTCATCCAAAGAGAATAAAGAGAAAGGTATTCAGGACAAAATATAAGTATAAAATAGATAACTTATTTACTTTTTGATTTTATGGATGATATTGATTTATCTGCAATCATTTTTTATTTCTATTATATATTTTTATTTGTATATTGCAATAATTTGTTTTATGTTTTAAAACCGTACAGAGTGGCTTTTTGCCAGATGGGCAGTATATAAATCAAATAGAGATAGGTAGGTAGATAGATAGATAGACATGAACATACACATGCACATGTGCATGCACACACACACATGTACAATGCACACATGCACACACATGTGTGCATGCACGCACACACACACACACTATAGGAGAAAAGAAGCAACCATCTGCTCTGCATTGCATGTATGGCAAAGCATATGATAGTAAACACAACTTAATTTCTGTAATTATGCCTCTAGAAACACTAAACATTTTCACAGGCCTCAAAGACAGAGGTTCATATATTAAAAATAATTCTTTATACACAATGCAGCATGCATCTTATGCAGCAGCATGTATCTTAGAGAATTTAGCCCCCACTACTGGCAGACATAGTATTAACTGACAAAGCCAGCATTAACAGCATGTTTGCAAAAGACAGGACAGGAGCAAAAGTGTATGAGAGCCTTCAAATCAACCACAGTTTGATACATAACATTTTTCTCTGCAGAAAATTGCATTTCACATGATACTAGAATATCTTGCATAAAGGAAAAAAATCTACAGTTTTGTATTAATCAGTTAAGCAGTCTTCCTTCTTTTTGCATATGTGGATCTCTTAAATGTTACACTTAACAATATTTTTAAGAACTGTCACATGTAATGAGGCTTTCGAAAATATGAGAAGCTACAATGCACATAGCTGTATACACTGAAACAAATATATGGTACTGAAGATAGCTAATTACCTAGGTAGCTTAATAACCAGATAAATCGTTACATCACATGGCTCATTTTAAACAGCATGCATACCAAACTCCAACAAGCCTTGTGAAGCACTGCAGTAATGCAGCAAAGAATTTAACTGTCAGTTGAGGTAGCAGCTCAGAGAGACAACTGTAGAATCTTTATTGTGTTACATTGTCTCCTTTCCCATATTTTTTCCTGTATCCTGAATTCCTTTCTACTAAGGAAAAGGTTTGTCATTTAGCATCATATTAATAGAAAGGGTCAGGGTTCTGCCATTCCTTCCTTCCCCAAACATAGCTCCCCACTGGGGGAACACTGGCCAGCAGGAGCAAATGGCACTGAGAACACTCCATAATATATTTATTTCAGTTCAGTTCATTGCTACTCCCACTTTTCTCCATGTAAAGAATTCCAGCCAGAAGATTCTCTCACTGATGGAAATAAACAATGGATCAACTATTGGTTTTTCACTGTATTTACAACATTGTTCTGCAGCCAGTATACTACAGTGATAGATTATTAAACTTGCCTACTTTTATGCCTCAGGTTACTCTTTTAACTCTAGCAAGTGGTATGTTCTCAACGCTTGCTGTTCTTCTAAATGGCAATACTGGTGGCCTATGTTAGTGTCATTGTTATGAAGATGATGACACATATTCCAATAACTGCATTGATCCTTGAGCCAGCATCTTTTTGGTAATTTTTGGTATCTCCAGGAATTTTTGTTCAGAAAAAAACAATCAAAAGCCAGAATGGTGGTCCTTAAAACAGTGATAACTAACTGTTATAAGCATTTTTCACAGACCTCAGAGGCAGAGGTTTATGTGCAATTAGAGAAACACAGCTGCACACCATGAACTGAAGTGTACATAATGGGCACCATTCAGTACTGGGCATTCACCCAGTAGAGCAGAAGATTCCAGGAGAATCAGGAATTGGTGACTCCAGATTATCTCCCGTCTCTATAGCAGCTCCCCATCTGCTCTCCAAGCCACCTCTAGATGGCTGGGAAGTGTTCTGGGGCTGATTCATGGGTGATACATAGGACTGTAGGCATGGAAAAACAGGAAAGTTCCTTAGTAACTGCTGGCAAAAAAGTACTATTTAACCCAGTGGTTCCCAACCTGGAGGTCAAACGGCCATTTCACAGGGGTCGCCATGAGCCAGTGAAGAAAAAGGCACAAACAGCTTGGGTCTGGAGGAGGAGAGGGAGGGGGGGAGTGAGTTACAGCTTGATAGGTTGGAAGGGATATCAGTCAATGGCACTGGAAGCTGTGATTGGCTGAGGGTGCCTGTAGAGGGAAGTTTTCTATGGCACCTGTAGCAGTGGCCTGCCAAAGGGGGCTTGTGACCTCTTCCAACACGAGGAACTGTATTAAAGGGTCATGGCATTAGGAAGGTCGAGAACCATTGATTTAACCCAAGGTAGTTACAGAACAGCATGACTTTCAGTGCTGCTCATGCCATGCTTGGAAGTGAGGAAAAATCAAAGAAAAATGTTCATGTTCAGAAATAGCTCTTAAGTGCTCTTGGATATGTGGTTTTTAGAGCTTTAAAACTAGTTATGGTTTGACTGCATCTCTAGGCACGTATTCAGAACTGGCTATTTTAAAATACCCATAGCTGTAAAATCAGTTGACACTGAAAGAGGGTAATGAAAGCAAGGGATTAATTACCTTTTAAAAGGAATGATCCATTCAGTTGATCTATATTTTGTGGCTTATAATTCTAGAAACAAAACCCATGCCATTTTCAATACTAAAACATAAATCATGCATAGCAATAAAAACCTCTAGCATCCATAGCTCCTAAAATCACATTCAGAACAACCTAAAGCACCTTTTCATCCAAACTCATGAAAAGCTTGTTTTGAGAGATAACCATTATATTGATTTCTGAAGATTAATAAGCATGACACATCTATACATGGCCAATATGTTTTCCATTCCATATCCTGAAAGTAAGTGTCTAAAAAAAAAAAAAAACACTGTTTTGTACCTGTTCTTATCATGTTTTCCAACTTGAGTTATTTTACTGTAAGTTTATCTTACGTTTCAAACAATTACTGTCTCCCAATGTGGTTCCTGTCAAGAAAAAGCAAGATACAGGCTATAGCCTCACTTTATATATGTAAACAAAACGAAACAAACCAAGGCATAGAAGGAGGACAGAGGGAATCTCATTTTGGTGTGTCAAAGGGATCAGAGACTTGTAAATAATCATTTATATTTAATTAGGGTGAAGCTGATATTTCTTTCCATATTTTGGCTCAGTGGTAACTATTAGTGTTAGAAGGTCAATATGATATTTTGATATCATTGTCCTACATCTGTGAATGGGTGGTGGCATTCTGCACCAGTAAAAGCTTTTAAATCTCAGTCTGTAGAACTCCTAGTTACTATGCCCCTGCAAAACAAAATGTTCATATTATATAAGTATACGTATCAGCACCAAGAGGCCAGCCTTCCCTAAATATGTGCCACTGTGTTGCCAAATAAGAAAAAAGAATAGACACAGTTGCTTTCTGCTTCTTAAAAACCAAAGAGGATTTTAAAAATTCAGGCCATTGATATGGCTGCAGAGGGTAAGGAATAGCAAAAATATAAATGGTAAAGCTAATTACAATGCATATTGATTGGCTAGGAAAGACTGAGTTTTACAAATAGGGATGAAACTGTTTTCAAGCAACATTATATTATTGTAGTCAACTTTTTTTAATGGGTGGAAGATTTTTGTTTTTGTTCTGCTGATGTGTTTTGTTCTTTTACTTTGCACTTTTTACATTAATGAAATATATTAAAAGCTAAATTTACTGGGACAGAAGTGGCCAAGCAATTTTATTAGCCATTACTAACCATACTGTTCTTTAAACAAGGGCACCATAGAAGATTTAGTTAACTTGGCATTGGCTAATATTAAGGGATCCAGTTCATCTTTTGGGTTTCTATGTCAGCTACTAAGGAAGGGATTAAGGATCAAAAGCTGGAGAAGGATTTTCTCTCCACCACCTTCCTCCAGCAATTTTTTTTATTTTTAAAAAAACATATAGCAGAGATTTTTAAAAATAAGGGCTTTCTGTGCAGGCATGTTCACATATTCATGTCCCTGCCAAATTCTCAATAGTGTTCTTTGGCCAAATGAGGATGATAAGGAGTCAGTTGTTTCATAAACTTCCCTCTAACTCAGTGAGTGATGGTTATGAATAGAGGCAATTTGAAGAAAGGTGCTCCTCTCAGTACGAGAGTAATTTGAGTGTGCATGCACGCATTTGTGCGCTCACACAGTATTGGAACAGTTCTGCCGAAATGGAGCACCCTGAAATTTCTTTCAAGTAAGGCACTGAGTTGGTGCTTAACTTTCCCACTGCAATCAGTATAACTTTAAAAAGGCTAAACTGTGGCAGGGCTGTATTGTATGCATGTCATATTAAACGAGTCAATCATCAATCTGTAGTTCTGGATCTGATTCTGGTACGATCCTAATTTCTTGTGATGCTATTGCTGATTACAACATTCTTGAAACCTCATTTCTGATAAGCTAAACTCCTATGTTTTGTAAAGCTTCAGTTTAAAATTCCAGCCATGAAAAACTTTCTAAAAAATGTTATGTACATGCTATTTAAAAAGTGTTATAGCTCTATCTGAAAATTACACTGAAGTAATGTTCTCACAGGAACTATAAACTGATCAGAGTTCAGTTTCTGCTATGAAATCAGAAATACAGACCTCACTGGGATATTTAATTGCAATATGTTATCCTGGAATTAAAGATCCATTTGATATCAAATCTCATTGGAACAACTAACACTAGCTTGTTTATAAGAGTTAATTTTAAAGTTTCTCCACACAAACAAAGAAACACTAAAGCAGATGTTCTGCTTTCAGCTAAGCATAATTATATTCCTGGGAGAAACAAATGAATAGTTTTGCACTGTATCTGTACATCCACTGATTAAATCCTTAATTAGAACTAAGTAGCAAGTCTTTAAATGTATTCAGAGTCTACTTAATACAGATATTAAATTAGAAATTTTTATTATTATTACCATTAACAAACATTTTAAAGGCATTATGTAGTTAAAATGTCATGCTGTTAACTATATTAATTACAATAAGAGATGGCTAAGTACTAGGCGTAACTCACCTTGAAATCAGTGAACCTAAACATTTTTCATTTTGAATGGCTCATGTCCTGAATGACATGAATTTGATAAGAACAGTTGTGCTTATAGCAGGCCCATTAAAATGGCACAGGTTGGCCATAATTAAGTCCTATTCACATCAAATCATCTTCCATGATTAACCTTTCATCCAACCCTCTATGTTCTTAAAATGTGAAAATCAATGTTAGCATAATCAGAGCACCCACATACAAATTTAATATGTACTATAGGGTTCAGCAAAATGTGTTTTTTCAGCATAAGGTTTCAAACATTGTCCAAATTAACAGCAATTTTCAAACCAATGGTACCTTATCAATTAGTGTTTTTTAGTTTTTAAAAAGGTTCCATCAAGTAGCCAGAAGTAGTAATTAACTCTGTGTTTTGTTTTACCATGCAATTTCCATTACATGCACAAAGGCCAAGTTGCTTTGAACCTCACTTTGGTCTTTGTCACCCAGCCCGGAAATAAGAGACAAGACACATTTGTGGGGTTGAAAATAGGGCCACCATTTATTGATCTTAATTCCTACTGTTGAACCTAATATATTTCCAAGGGGACCTACAAGTGCAAGTGGCTCTGACTTTATAAGGTTATCGTGACAGGGTAGCCCTCGTAAATCATTTTGAACTGGGATCATAAATCATCCGGATCTGTCCTATGTAATAAACCTGTGTACATGAAAAGGGATCAAAGGCTGCCAATATGCTAACTGTATTTTTGCCTACTTATGTATATCCTGAGCTGACATATCCACTTGCATTGACCACCAATTGTGATCAAGGTTATGAGCATAGGGAACCCCTTTGTGAAGAGAATGTGATGGGCGAAAACACTTGGAGCAGTGAACAAAAATTCCCATCCAGCCCATACGCAACCAGCTAATCTCATTCTCTCCTAGGATAGGTGGGTGGGAAAGTGTCTGGGGGAACAAAGAGGCAGGACCCCTCTAGGCTGGACCTTAAGAGGGGTTTCTGACCGCTGATCACATGACCTGTAATCAGACCCCTTCATGGGACAACCTGGCTGTAGGCAGTCATCCTTGACCGCCAGCCCCTTCTCAAAGTGCCACGTCAAGGAGTCTGTAGTAGCCACCTTTCTTATTATTATTATATTATTATAAATGAGTATTCCTATCTGATTTCAGCAGGATCTTTCTGAGTTCCTCTTTCTTCAAACTCTAGAATAAGAGAGAGAGCCCTGCTTATTTTATATGTCCATGCATCACTAGAATTTTCACCTAGTAAGTACTGTATTTGTAAGAATAACCTCTTTGCTATGCTGCCTCTAAAAATAGCTATAATCATCCTCTCAAATATCCACTCAATCCCTAGTTGCTATGTGTAATGAACTAGCTAAGCAGCCTGGTCTTATAAGTGTGAAGGGGCATTTAATTAGAAGCCTGGGGAAAACCTCTCTTCTTTTCCAGGGCATCAGACTTATGTTAAGCTGCCGTTTCCACTACATCTTTTGCAGTTGTCAATCACAATGTACTTTGATGTACACGGTTGCATCTTCTGATTTTGGATGACTGAGCTTATATCTTTTCCCGAAGACACTAAAGCCTGCTCCTCTAGCCTCACTTCCTTTCCTCATAGGTCTTTCAGTAATTGCTCTTCTTCCCTCTCACACAAAGGCGTTCATGTTTTCTATTAGTCCTTACCATGTTTAGTAATACAGTGTAGACAATGACAAATGTGTTACATAACTATCCTGTCCTGACTTCAGAGTGCTTTATTCTTACTTAATCCACATAGGTCTTATTTTTGAATATGCGTATTAAGAGTATATTAATATGAAAATTAAATCATGTATCCAATATGGCTCCTTGACAGGGTTGGACTAGATGACCAGCAGGGTCCCTTCCAGCTCTGCAGTTCTAAGATGCTAAAGATGAGTAGTAGTACCAGCAGCAACAGTGTGTGATAAAGTAATTCCCCACCTATCGCAGGGGTTAGGGACCCAACCCGACCCACAATAATAAAAATCCACAATATGTAGGTGCTGGGTTGAGTCGGGACTGGGGGGGGGGCTATCTGGGACCTCCTACACTTAACTGAGTCCTGGTGCTGCCCAGAACTGGCCTCTGATGGGTTTCTCGGGCCTGTCAGAGGCCCCAGAAGTGGTTTCCGGTGAACTGGAAGTCACTTCCAGTTCACCAGAAACAACTTCTGGGGCCTCTGATAGGCCCATGAAGCCCATCAGAGGCCAGTTCGGGGCAGCACTAGGCCTGGGGTAAGTGCAGGAGGCCTCAAACAGGACCATGTAGCTTGCTCCAGGAGCTCTTTATTTCATATACTGTGGTCCTGCAATATACTGGGACTGCTGTATATGAAACACAAAATGGCGGGGGGACAAGTGTACTACAGCAAATTCATGATACCTAGTATCACATTTAGTCTCCAAACTTTTGCTTAATTCTACCAGACATTAGATAGCTGGACTGCTAGATAGCTATCTAGCTGTCTGGTAGGGCTATCTGGATCAAGTTTCACAAAATCTTTGATGCTGCATTTAATTAGTAACATTGTTGCTGACCCACATTTTAGCAAATTGCACCTCTGGTGATTACTCAAAGAAATAACACAGGTGATCACCTCCAAGTTCATTCTTAGTTGTTGAAGTATTTATATATTTATGTATTTATGTATTTATTTATTTATTTGGTACATTTCTATACTGCACAATCTTCGATAGGGAACTCTGGGAGGTTTACAAATATAAAAACATCAGAAAATACAACAAAATAAGGAACTGTACTTCCACTGGTAAAATGCAACTGATATATTAATATTTCGTTTCTAATGTCTTCATTTTTACATGAAATCAAATATCCCTTAACTATATAATCAGGGAAGGAAAATAAGGCAAAAATACTCTTGTGTGGCGACACAAATGGTGCAACCTTTGGAGGAAAATTAGCCAAAATTAAGATGTAACTGTAGGCATTATCCACCGCAGTATACAATATATGCTGTCTATAGTGATCTCTTAAACAGAGGGAATTCATTTCCAGAAGTTGCACCAGCATAATTATGAAAGAGGATTTCAGCCAATATGAGCAGAGGAGGGCAGCCAGAATGATTAGGGAATGGAACACGTTCCTTATCATCTGAGGCTGAAACGGCTGGGCCTCTTCACCCTTGAACGACGCTGGCTAAGAGGTGGCCTGACTGAAGTTTATAAAATCATACATGGTATGGACAAAGTAGATAAGGAAAAACTGTTTTCTGTATCGCACAACACAAGAACTAGGGGGCACTCCATGAAACTTTTGGGTGCTAGATCTCAAACAAATAAGAGAAAAATCTTTTTCACCCAGAGGATCACTGGTCTATGGAACTCCCTGTCAGAAGAAGTGGTGACAGCTGACAGCCTTGACAGCTTTAAGAAAGGATTAGACAAGTTCATGGAGAACAAGAGTATCAATGGCTATCATTATGGATGCCTAAGGACAACCTCCGGGTTGGAGAGATAGGCAGGATATCTCTCAATACCATTTGCAGGGAATCATAAGCAAATGATGAGCCACTGTGTGAGACAGAATGCTGGACTGGATGGGCTGTGGCCTGTTCCAGCAAGGCTGTTCTTATGTTATTATGATTATGTACTACTGCTGTATGTAATATAAGCAGAACTTGAGAAGTTGCTTTTTAGCTTGATATCTTACTCATAACTTGGGGCCAGCAAGACATCATTACAGTTACTGCGGCCCAATCTGCAGGAGTATTGTGTTCCTTGTTACTGGGGTAGCCATTGGAAAATACGAGAAAATACTCACTGATCCCTTCAACTGATCAGTATTGTTTATTTCACAGAACACTGTAAAACACACACACATAAAACTCAACACTTTCATTGGCACTTTTTTCATATGCCTTGAATTACATCCCACCCCATGCACAATCCAATGGAAAATGGGTTGGTATTTGTAGTCCAACACATCCCTGACTATATTTAACAAGAAAAGCACCAAGAATTAAAATTATACCTATGCTGGGTTGGGTACCTGGCTGGCTGGAAAAATTACAGGTGGTACTTCTAGTAAAGCTCCCATGTGCAAACACAGTGTATCTCTAAATACCAGACACTGTTCAACCAGGCAAAGGAACCACTTTTAAGTATTAGGTGCGTGAAATGCCCGATGGGGTTGCTTGTTGTGTGTACATCAATAAATAATCATTAGAATATGCATGTCTACAGAACACTTGTCTTTCATTCATTGCTCAGAGTAGTAATGAGTAACAGAGATACGGAAATATATACATGCTGTGAATTGCAGCAATGACTCTTGCAGACGCCAAAGTATCTTTATTCTAGCTAATCACTGTGAAATGTCATGTGTTACAAGTAATGTATTACTTCCAAGCTCTGAATAGAGCTGCACTATGCCAACAATGAATCAGATTCAAATGAACTTCATTTCAAGGAAGAAGTTTTGCTGTCACCTGCAGTGTTTAGAAATGATCATTTAAACAGAGTAAAATCTCCTGATTAATTTATAGAAGGCATGTTTTTAACCAATAAGTAAATTTTAAAATATCAAAATAACATTCCACTGCAAAATTCTGCAAAGTAAAGCAAAATGTTCTGCTTCTCTCCTGTCTCATAGCATCTCAAGTATTCCAAGGGCAGTTTACAATTTAGTTATGCAGGATACACATTGCCCCCCCCCCACAAGCTGGGTAGTCTATTTACCACCCTCAGAAGGATGGAAGGCTAAGTCCACCTTAAGTCAACTATCTGAGTCTGTCAGGATCGAACTCAGTTTCTGAGCATTACCTTGACTTCAGTAATGCCATTTAACCGCGGTACCATGAGGCAAATAAACAAACAATTATATGCCAGTGAAACATTCAGATGAATAGCATTGTTGGTCATATCAACTGCGGGAGCAACATCTATCAAAACCAAAATGCATGTAAACCTTTTCTCCAACTTTTTGCATAAGCTATCCATTAAGTTGTTCCAGTTGAGTTCAGTTTGGGGAAAAAAATCAACTTCATCCAAAGGAGTTTTGATGAGTTGCCACACACACAAACACATATGGACCTAATTCAAAACACATATTACACACCGAGTCTCTCCAATTATTACTGAGAACAGTAGAATTTAATGATTATTTCTTCATTAATATTTTACCCATGTAAGCTGTTCTCCCTGTAGAAACTATCTATGGCTTTATATCACGTATATTTCTGAATCCTCTCTAGCAGCGTTTTGCTGCAAGTGAAGACATGTTCAATCAGGGCTGGTCCTTCCATGAGCCATATACCACAAAGCTCAGGTCATGAACTCTAATCCTTCTAACTTTGTATAGGACTACCTTTACTGCTTCCATTGTGGTGCTGCCACCATCACCATATTCATGCTTACACATGCCAAGCACGTATACAACCTACCAGCTATGGAGCAAGCAGCTGTGGAATAGCCAGCAGCTTTTATTCCTTTAGGATCCTGTAAAGCAGTGGTTCTCAACCTGTGGGTCCCCAGATGTTCCTGAACTGCAACTCCCAGAAGTCTTCATCACTCGCTGAGCTGGCCAGTATTTCTGGGAGTTGCAGTCCAGGAACACCTGAGAACCCACAGGTTGAGAATCAGTGCTGTAAAGCAATGTAGCCAGGCAGTAGTGATGAAGCATCTGAACAAAGTTCCTATGCAGTTTATGGTTTCTGTAGGCTTCAATCTGATATTTCTATGTTTAAGTGGTATACAGTAACCAGATTAAAAAAAGAAAAACCTTCTGATTTTGGAAGTGACCATAATGCAGTCATCAAAACACAGCCAACTATATAATGAGAACACTTGAGATTTCCTGTTCAAAGAAGTTAAAATAGTCTATTTTTTCCAGTGAACTTCCAGTCTCTACTGAAACCAACTGGGAAACCTTTTAAAGCATAAAGACATCAACAAATCATCTTGGAGTTTCAGCTAGGGATGGGTACCTTACGAAAAATGACACACTGTTTCATCATTTTGGAATGTTTTGAAATGTTACAAAATGAACTAAAACACAGACAGCATAACATCCAAAATGAAAATGAAATGACGTTTTTGGCTCATTTCCTCTGAACCGGGGGCCACCCCCAGATCTCCCTTAAGGCAAAGGGCTGTGTTTGTGTGACTGTTTCCCAGTTCTCATCACCACTTCCCAGCTGATTTTGACAGCTCAAGCTATCAAACAAACAAACAAACAAAAAACAGTGTGGAGGTGGTGGAGAATCCAAAAGCAGGGGGCTTAGAGGGCAGCGCTGACATCAGCTGAGAGGCAATGGTGAGGAGGCTTCTGAGTCCCCCACCAAAATAGTTAGAGCACTGGTGCTGTGGGAGATTCATTTTGTTTCATTTCAATTTGTAAGTAAACAAAAAAATGTTCCTTACAATATGAAATGTAACATGGAGGGGGGAGAAATGGAAAAAAGGAAACACTATTTTTCCGTTTCGTATCCATCCCTAGTTTCAGCACGTATAAAAATAAGCTATTATTTCTGATACATGTATTCAGTAGCTACACATTATTAAACTGAAAAACTTCATCAATATAGATCTGTTGAGTAAATACCATATTTTTCTGTCTCTGACACCTCCATGTATAAGATGACCCCCACTTTGCCAACCTAAAATTAAAGTTTCACAATAATGCAGTACTCCTTGGCTTACTTCCATGTATAAGAGAATCCTCAATCTATAGTCTAACAATTTTAGACAAAAATATACAGGGGGAAATACTGTACTATTGTACAAAATGTAACACCTTGGTAGTATGCAAACTGAACAGAGGACAGCTTGCGAGCTTTGTTTTCTCATCCAATTCCAACTCTATTTTCTCATTATATTCCAGCTCTGTTTGAGCGTCCTCATCTATCAGTCAATACCTCCTTCCTGGGTTCAGTCATTCTTCATATGATGATGTACATGCAGGCATATTGACAGCTTCACTTTCACTTACTGAAATTAGACTCCAGACTCATCAGTTAGCTAAACAAATTCATGTTCTGTTTCACCAGACCAAGTTAGCCAATCATCCCCAGAAGTGTCATGGACAGGTAACAGACAGACAAATTGCCTATGTTCCACAAGTTTTTAAAGGGAAATTCAATTAAATCTCCATGATCAGAAGGCATTCTGTATTTAATATTCCAGCATAAAATACCTATTAAAAAGGTGTTCAAAATGTTTGTGACATTAAGAAAAAGGAGAATTATCACAATAGTATAGGCATATTCTGATTCATTGCCCCAACCAGATACCTCAATTACATTTATTTATTTATTTATTTATTTGATGTATTTATATACCACTGCCCTTTTCCGAACCGGAACTCAGGGCAGTTCACAAAACATAGCTAAAATAGCTAAAAAGCTAAAAACCACAGCAGACAATTAAAACAACAAATGCAGTAGAAAAGGCAAGATAAGAATAAAATGTTTAACAATGACGGAGACCCTCAGTGGGGGGCAGCAGGTGAAGAAAGCGGAGGAAAAAAAATTAAACAGAAAAAGAGATGAGGTCACCATATGCCTCCTTAAAAAGCAATGTTTTCAGTGCCTTTTTAAAGGCAGGCAGGGACTCTGCAAGGTGTAGCTCACTCGGGAGTTGATTCCATAGAGAGGGGCCTACAACCGAGAAGGCGCGGTTACAAGTTGCCGACTTCTGCGCCTCTCTCGGAGTGGCCACCCTGAGTGAGCGCGCCCGGGACAATCAAATGGGTCTGGCCTCAGTTGGGTCTCTGGGGGATCTGCTCCGCCAGGTATGCCCTGACCCCCAAACAGTTTGTTCCTTCATCCTTCATTAAAATTAGATCCGTCAAATTAGCAATAAATAGAACAGCAAAATTATGAGTAACTTACATGCAAGCAGCAAATAATTCTTCTGTGAATTAAGTCTGCTACATATTGCTATAGAACAGCCTGGGTCAATTCTAGGACTATCAGAAGAAGGATTTGGTTTAGTATATGTCCTAATAATAAAACAACTCTGAAGAACAGATTGTAATTGCTATAATTAAAAAAAAAATATTATGAAGGGTAAGAGGAAACGTTTTCATCCAGTTCCTGATAAGGATATGCAAGCCCATGAGAAAATGAAAAACCAAGCTTTTCAAAACCAATGATTTTCCATCATTTTGGATTAAATCATGCCATAATGCAAACTGGGAAAACATATTTTGGAAAACCATCCAATCTACATGAAAGTAATAGACTGCTATGTCCCAGGGTGCTCCTTAAAGATAGCTTCATCTCTTACAGACACACACACACACATCTCAAATAAACCAACACAGAGAGCAAACAGATCCATCATATCTGAAGGTGAATCCAGAATACTTACTGCCTGAGAGTACAATCTTATGCACAGTATAAGTTCAGAATTGCTGCAAATCAATGTCTAAAATGTGGATCTCATAAGCTATAATTTAGAGGTTGATCTATACACTTCAACATTTGAAAGGGGAGACTTCACAGGGAATGGCTTGATAAGGAGAGCCAGGGACAGATATAACTATACAATGTGGGGGGAAAACCACAATGGGATCACCTATATTAATTCTTATTAATGCATTAAAAATAAATACTGCAGATTACTTTTTCTCCTATCATCAAAACAAATGAAGGAACATTCGTCTTGACCTAAGCATCTGTTAAAAAATCAAGGCAACTAAATCAGTAAAAGCAAGGCTTTATATGTCACGTTCTGGTCTTAGTTAATAACAAATAGTAAAGAATGAAAATGCTATATACTGCAACTAGATGATCAGACAGAGAGACAGGAAAGGCTCGTATCTGCAAACAAAACACCAAAATTCTCAGAATAAAAATACAGTAGAGGTGAATTCTACCTTGATACGTTGCTTGGCTTTGGAAAGCTCAGGATCTTCAGAGACTATCTGTATTTTAGCCAAATTCTGTTCTGCCTCAGATAACCAGAGGTTAAAGTTCTTCATCTCATGATGAAAATTTCTCCATTTTTCCACGGATCTGTCAAATTTTCTGTAGAATAAAACCAAAACTATAGATCAATACTTCAGAATAGCAAACATTTGCATATACTGTCATGCCTTAATAGTTTGGAAGCAAGTTTTGTTATGCTCCTTCTGAGTTGAGCCATTCTAATACAGGCATTATTACTGTTTTTAATCTGTTTTTTTAAAAACATGAATAGGGATAGATGCAAATACAGTGGCACAGACCCACACAAAAGTACATCAAAATTTAGTGGATAGAAAGCAGATTGTACAGACTAAATTCAGGGTTGTACAGAAACTCACCATTGGTGCAAGCACTTGCAAAAAGCTTTGTGCAGCTACATTTCTTCAATATGTAAAGTGCTGGCAAGTACAACCCATTTAAATACCAGAATTTGTATAACAAATAAAACCTACTGATGGAAATGTAAATAATTCTTGCTGAAAAATATTGGAGGAATAGCAAGCATCCCAGCCCAGTACTGGGGGCAGGAGGCACTGTTCTACCCATGAGACAGCTACTCACCAGTAGACATGGCCACGATTTCGCGAAATTCTCATTTCCGTTTCCGTTCCTCGTTTCCGTTACGCAACGGAAACGGTAACGACAATTAAGCCGTCAGAACTCGAACTCGAACAAATAAAAGAAAAATTGGGTCTGATTTGTCGTTGTCGTTCATGGCATCGCGGCGATCGTGCGATGCCAAGCAGCACAGAAAAAAAGTTTTAAAAATAAAAAAACCCCGATTCCTGGCCAAAAAAGCAGGCGAAAATATGCCTGCCTGAGTGAGGGCACCTACCAGAGGGGTGGTTTCTGGGGGGGGGGTCCCCGGCCTCCCCCCTCTCCTGTCCTGGGCTGCTCTGGTGGGGGGGCATCCTCATCGTCTCGCCATGCCATGCGGTGCGGGGGGATCCAAAATGGCGGCCGCAATATTTTTTTTGAAATCGTGGTCCAAAAACCCACCAAAGCACCACACAGAAACATGCGGAAATTAGGTATTTTAACTGCCTGAATTTTTACAGTAGCAGCAGTGGGTTTTTCTTGCAACAAAACGTCTCCATTGATTTTATTTTATTTTATTTTATTTCTATTTATTTTTTTTACACCTGCGCACGCGCAGTGATGGGCTGGCCATGGGATGGGACCATGCAAATTTTTGGAGCCATTCCACCAATCGCATTGCCACTTGGCCAGGTTTTGACTGAGACTTCTGGGATGTGCCAGTCGGGTATAAAAAGCCCACTAACCCTAGCCCTAACCCTAAACTTAACCCTAACCCTAACCCATACTCCAGTACACCGTCCTTCTTAGTGGGTCAGAGGCACCCAGAGGTGCAGCCCACTAACTCACCCTAACCTTACCTGTAACCCTAAGCCTAGCCCTTGCCCTAACCCCAACCCTAAGGCAGATCTGTACTCGCATTGCACTATACGCAAGTACACTTCCCTTCTTAGTGAGCCATAGGGCGCCCAGCAGAGAGGTGTTCCTCTCTCACCTCGCTCACCAGTCCAAGTTCCAAAACCTGTACGCCCGTATGCTGTCCTTCTTAGTGAGTCAGCGTAGAGGCACCCAAAAGAGAGGTGCCTCTACCAGTGCCACTTGGTACGCAATGGCTACACACGGTCATGTATTTATTTATTTATTTATTTATTATTTATTTATTGTATTTATACCCCGCTTATCTACTGTGTACTCTAAGCGGCTTACAAAGCTGCAAAAGCAGCAAATTATAAAATCAAACAGACAAAGCAATAAAACACCCTAGACACAGCTAAAACCAAATGGCACCTCAATTAAAAGAGAGAAAAATAAGTGCTGGTTACGATGGCGGGGAAAAACAAAGCAAAAGAAAAACCAGATTAAACATCGCCAAAGGCCTCACAAAAAAGATGGGTTTTCAGCGCCTTTCGGAAGGCCAGCAGGGACTCTGCAGAGCGCACTTTGCTGGGGATGGAATTCCAGAGGCTGGGGGCTGCCACAGAGAAAGCTCGGGTCCGAGTGCTCGTCCTCCGGGCTTCCCGAGGAGTGGCGACCCGAAGCAAGTGCGCACGCGCCTGCCGAACGGGACGGGCCGAGGTTGACCGCTGGGCGATACGCTCAGCCAGGTAGTCCGGTCCCAAGCCATGGAGGGTTTTATAAACTAAAACCAGGACCTTGAATCTAATCCGGGCCGCAACGGGCAACCAGTGCAGGCGAGCCAGGACTGGGGTGATGCGGTCGTAACGGCGCACACCAGCCACCAGCCTGGCCGCTGCGTTCTGTACCCGCTGCAGGCGCCAGAGAAGATTCAAGGGCAACCCCATGTAGAGGGCGTTACAGTAGTCCAGCCTCGAGATCACCAGAGCTTGGACCACTGTTCTCAAGGAGCTCGCGTCGAGGTATGGGCGGATCTGGGCGATCCGACGGAGATGGTAATAGGCGGACCTGGTCACCGACGCCACCTGGTGCTCCATGGCAAGCGCCGGGTCCAGGAACACACCCAGATTCTGCACCCTCTCCGCGAGCTGGAGGGAAACTCCCCCCAGGCAGGGAAGAGGGCCACCATACCCCGACGGCGAGCTCCCGAAGAACATAACCTCCGTCTTCTCGGGGTTGAGCTTAAGCCTGTTCGCCCCGGTCCAAGCCAGTACGGCCTCCAGGCACCCGTCAAGAACTTCCACAGCTTCCACAGCAGAGGTGTTAAAGGAGAGATAGAGCTGCGTGTCATCAGCGTACTGATGACAGCAGACTCCAAAACTCCTGATGACCCCCGCCAACGGCCTTACGTAGATGTTAAATAGCATGGGGGACAGAGACGACCTCTGAGGAACCCCACAAGGGAGGATCCATGGGGCTGATAACTCCCCCCCATGCTGCACGTACTGTGGCCGGCCCTCCAGGAAGGAACGGAGCCAACTGAGAGCAGTGCCTCCGATTCCGACCTCAGAGAGCCGGTCCAACAGGATACCGTGATCGACGGTATCAAAGGCCGCTGACAGATCCAGGAGGACCAACAGGGTAGAGCAACCCCTGTCGGCCGCCCTGAGAAGGTCATCTTGCAGGGCGACCAAAGCTGTTTCGGTACCCCGGCGGGGCCTGAACCCGGACTGGCAAGGGTCGAGGCACTGCCGATCCTCCAGGTATGACTGCAGCCAGACCGCCGCCACCCTCTCGATCACCTTGCCCATAAATGGGACGTTGGCGATTGGACGATAGTTTGTCAAATCGTCCACCACCAGGCCAGGTTTTTTCAGAATGGGCTTAACCACCGTCTCCTTCAGACGAGAGGGAAAAACGCCCTCGCTGAAGGAGGCGGTGGCGATGGCAGAAGCCCATTCGGCCATAGCCCCTCTGGCAGCTCTAATTAGCCAGGCAGGGCAAGGGTCGAAAGGAGTGGAGGCAGGCTGGCAATGCGCCATAGCCTTGGAGGCATCGACAGGAGAAACAGGCCCAAGCGCATCCAACCGAAGAGACGAAGGCGGACCAGCTACTGGGGATGGCGGGGCAGGACCACTGCAACCGGAATCGAACCCAGCATGGATGGCCTCAATTTTGGTACGAAAAAAGGCTGCGAATTGCTCGCTACTGAACTCAGTAGGAGGAGGCCTAGCCAGACTAGGATTGCTGAGGTCCCGAACCACCCGGAAGAGCTCTGCCTGGCGGTTCGAGGCCTCAGCAATTCTCAGGGAGGTGAAAGATGTTCTGGCCTCCCTTATCGCGGTGATATAGCGACTAGACTGGGCATCAACAGCAGCCTTACTCAACGCCGTGCGGGATTTCCTCCAGCTGCGCTCTAGCCTCCTCCTACCCTTCCTTTTCCCTTTGTAGCGGGCCAGAGGAGGCACCCACTCCAGAGAGGTGCCCCCAGGAGCCCACTAAATGCCTTCCCTTCGTAGTGGGCCAGAGGAGGCACCCACCCACCCAGAGAGGTGCCTCTAGGAGCCTGCTACCCTACCCCCCCCAAACCAGTACTAACGACAGATGACAAACCAAATGACAATTTTTTGAAAATTTTTGCGACAAACGGAAACGAGCTGAAACGGGCCGGCTCCGACACACGACAACTCGAAACTTCATTTTTCCTGGTCATGCCCATCTCTACTCAACAGTCATTAGGACGTCATTTGAAATCAGAAGAAATAACCAAACATTGCTGTTTCAGAGTAGGAAAACCAAAGGCATATCTGACCTTATTATTTTCATTTTTTTCTCCTACTATGTTCGTTGGTTAAATTGGAAAGATCCCCAATAAAAGCCATCATAGAGTTTCTGCTCATTGAATAACTTTTCTGTATCACTTTGCAGCAAACTCTACATTTTTGGAAACTATCTGCATGACCATCAAGGAAAATAAAAACCATGTTGAACTAATACAAAATCATTACATCTTATTAGCCCTGCCTGGTGGATTAAAAATAGACAAGAATTATATATATATAAATTTTATTGCGTGGCTCACAGAGCCATTGCAAAGTGCATCGAGTAAAAACAGTACAATAAAAATATCAATAAAATAACAATACAAATAGATAAAAGCGTGCCTGGGGTACAGAAACCTAGATATCAATTTGACTGTTAGAAGTAGTTAAAGTAACTTTCATTTTAATAAGTAAAGAACAGAACCTTGCCATTCGAAACGTAACAAATTTATCTCTATCACAGAGTAAGATTTTTAGCTTTTCTTCATCAGATCTACCAGGATATTTTTCTAAGATGAATTTCAAAAGTCTTTCACGATGGATTCGAAATAGTGGGCAAGCAATAAAGCACAGCATGTGCCAGGTTCTCGATGGATTTATTATCACAAAAGCAGACTCTCTTATGGTATGGGGATTGTGTATAATGGCCCTTTAGATTGGCAAGTGGTAGCATATCAAGACGAGCCCGAGTAAATGCTTTTCTATATTCAAAGTTCGTTAAATCGGCAAAATAAGATGGGCAATTTAGAGACTTAGGTGTAATGTTCTTATAAAAAAGGGCTGTTTTTAGAGTGCTAAGCGAACCTATATCTGTTTGAACACAGAGGTCAGATAATCTTTGCTTTAGTAAGCATTTAGCTTCTGTCAATCCAAGGTGTCTCACATGCTCTTGGGAAGAACCAAGTTTGGCCACTAGATTCAGTACAAAAAATTTCCATGATCCAGAATTCATCTCCCCATAGGATGATGTTAAAAATTCAGAGCGGGTAATAAACAAGATTTTCAGCCAATAATTAATTATTGATTTGTTAATTAGTGTTGTTATTGACATTAATGCCAATTCTAATCTGACTAGTGCAGAAGGAGTTGATGGGGGTACTGCCAACAATAGACGGGCAAATTTATTTTGAGTTACTTCAAGGGGGTATAAGTTTCCCATTCCCCATACTTCAGCACCGTACAAAATCTGGGGAAGTAGCTTGGTTTTATAAATTTCACAGATGGGAGGAATCAGGAGGCCTCCTTTGGTCCTACAGAATCTTAGTAATCCAAACATGGCCTTCTCAAATTTCTGTTTTGAAAAGTCAATCTGTGAAGCCCAGGAGCCTGACTGGTGGAACATCACACCTAAGTATTTGAAATGGGTTACCTGTTCCAGTATTCTCCCATCCATCATCCATTTATGAACTTGAGGTCTTCTACTGAAAACCATAATTTTGGTTTTCTCATAGTTGATGTTGAGAGAATTTTCTATACAGTAGTTACTAAATTGTTTCAGAAGCCTTCTAAGGCCTATTTGTGTGTGGGATATTAGCAGAGTGTCATCTGCATAAAGTAGTATTGATATAGCCTTTCCACCTACTCTGACAGGAAAGAATTGTAAACCTGTTAACCTAACCACCGTATCATTAACATATAGGTTGAAAAGCAGAGGAGTAAGAACACAGCCTTGGCGAACACCTTTAGATGTTTTAACAGTGTTGGATAATTGGCCAGAGATACCGACTCTAATCTTAAGGGAAGAGTCAGTGTGCAGGTCTTTAATTCTTTCCAGCAATCTGGGGTCTGTTTTAAGGTTAATAAGTTTTTCCCACAAGCGACCTCTTGGAATGGAGTCAAAGGCAGCTTTAAGGTCGATAAATGCTACATATAATTGCCTTGAAGGTCTAATAGAATATTTATTGATTAGATGGTTTAACAAGAATTATGATTTAAACATTTTACCACTGAACACTGTTTTTGTTATAAAAACCTTAAGTATCAGAGCACAAATTGTACATGCTCACAACTCTGAAGGAAGAAAAGTCTGTTGTAAAAATCCCCAACAGAAGGTGTACCATTATGTCTCAGTGTTTACATCCGATTATGATATTTAACTAAAGAGACTGACTATTTAAAAAAAACATACACGCAGCCATGTTATCAAAATATAAAGTTTTGGATCTGCCAAATGGCCAGGTGAAATACCATCTAGGATAATACCAACTGCTCTCATTGCAGCCATACTTTACCCATCGTAATCTAGAGTTTCCACATAGGACTTAAGCATGCCTAGCTTTGTAACATACAAGAGAGACATTTTGCTTGGAGTACAGGCAGGTCACCAGTAACAATGGGCAAATCTGTCAGTATGGCTTCCCCATTTCCCCCAATTATTGTAAGTTCTTACACCATCCTATGTTCATCTCAGCTTTTGGATTTTTTTAAAAAAATGAATTCACCTGACACTTTGTATGCATTGACATATAAAAATGAATTCATGTGTATGAGTAGGAAAAATAATGCTTTCTCATTCCTCATAAGTTTAAACGACTTAAGAGTCTCCATGGCAATACCAGGCTCTCCACACCACAATCAGCTTTCAGCCTGGGATAAGTGGACTGAATCAGGTCGAGTGTTTTCCAGGCCCAGACGAAGCCAGACCAAGCACAGCAAAACCCTATACATATCTATTATATCCAAGTCCTATGTTTTGTAAAACACTCTCCTCTCACCTCTTTTCTCATTATTGTAGGAAAGGTGTAAAAAGAAATTTAGGGGGAAAATATCTGACACACTATTTTGCCTGTTACAAAACATCTATCTCACCTATCACAAGATACTATGGACACTTCACTGCTTTCCCCAACACTTAGTCAAGTGGAAATACACATCAATCTCCTTAAGAACTTTAAAACTCCCAACACTCCTGATCTTGGTTTGTATACCCTTTAAGTATTTCATTGCTTCCGGAGGATGAACCAGCATAGTGAGGGCACCAGTGTCAAAGTAGGGACGCAGCTGGGTGATCCACTTAAGACAGAAGTAAGTGGAATAGATGCTACCTGAGATATCATGGCAAGCACTGAGTGAGTACAGAAGAACGCCCAAGCTGCAACCCTCACCTCGGGCAGAGAGAGTTACTATCCTGGAAGACAGGGTGGTTCCCAATCTGCAAACACCAGAGAGTACCACTCACAGGACTTCCTTCTTGCCCAGGTTCAGTCTCAGTCTATTTTCCCCCAATCACCTCAGCGGCACTCACGGGATGGGACAATATCCACTACAGATGATTGAAAAGAGACATAGAGCTGGGTGTCATCAGCATAATGACAATATCATGCTCCAAATCTCCTGATGACCTCTCTCAGCTACCCACCGTTAATGATCCAAAGAGTGGAGATCATCTTATCAAGCTGCAGCCTCTGGAGATGGTGCACTTAACTTGTGGATCTAAACAATGCTCTGGAGGATTATGCTAATATTAACTTTAAAATTATACAGAGCTGTCAAGTTGATTCAGCATAATTAGCACCTTGCAAGAAACCTGCAACACTCTAAAGGATTATTAGTAGTGTTATTTGTGTGAACCTGTGTTAGATTTAATAGTTAAGGTCACTATGTCATATAGTCAATGGAACTGCATTCACAGACCTATATTCTAAAATGGGAAAATTGCACTAAAATGCTAACCTGCATTAAATTAATCAAATGCTTAATCATATTTACTGGAAATTCTTTTATATATATATTTTCATGCATAATCTCATTTAATGTACTACAGGGATATATTGAAGCTATGGTTTACTATGGCTAGGCAATGAATCTATGTCCAGAAGAACAATCAGGTTCAGGAAGTATTATAGAAGTTGCCTTTTTGAACAATATAGATAAACTGAACAATACAGGTAAACTGAACAGGAGTTTGATATATTCACATAATTTAAAAAATACATCTGCAACATGTAAAATGATGTGAGGATGTGGATTGTTTTTGGGTTCTCATTAGCCACCTGGGATTAAGTCAGTGGGCGAGGTGACCACATCAGGAGGAGGCTTCACCCTAAACTAATGGAATCTTCAGTAACTGTTCTCTGACATCATCATATCTTTTCTGTATACAGGAAGACACACGGGTCCACACATATCTCTGCACAGAAAATGTCTTTCCTGTCTACCATCTCAGGCTGGGAAATAACCAGAGTGTTCCTCCCACACACAGTTTGTGTTCCCAGCAGAAAACACAAGAACAGAAATCTGTTCTGAGACTGAGCAGTGAGTTTTCCCCCCATGCACAGTTCACATTCTCAATTGGATATGCACAGGGAGAAAGAGGGAAATAACACTCTTAGTTCTGGGCTTAAATTAAAGATCAAATGTTCCAACTGGGAGAACAAGCTGCAAGTAAGGCAATTTCTCCAACATATCTGCAACATGTAGACTGGAGGGAGGATGTATGAGCAGAAAAGAAATTCCAGGGAGGAAGCAGCATCCCTTGGACCTGAAGGAATCCAGAAATTATATGAGCTAGATCAGATTTGGGGGTTGGAGATTCTCTTATCCTGGTATACAAAATGTTGTTTGGCATTTCCAACATAGTAGTCACAAGTATGTGTTTACCTTTTAATCTGTAATCAAATCATTCCCTAATGTATTATAATGAGGATTCTGGCTGCTACTCATGAGAACAAGTGAATTAATTGTATTGAATATTTCATATTAGATCCTCAAACAGAGGGTCCCTTATCATAAATATCAACAGCCTGGGCAGGGTGTATTCAGATTATAATTTTCCACTGGAAGCCTACTCCACTTATAGCAATGGAAGACAAAATACAATGAATTTACACAGAACAGAATCGGAGTCTCCCTTTAATCTAGCTCAGAATAATCTGAATAGAATAGAATAGAATAGAATAGAATTTATTGTCATTGTATAAATACAATGAGATTAAAACATATGCCATCAAGTCAGCTCATCAGACACCCCAAATATAAAAATCTAAGACAAAAAAATCTGCCATTTAAGAACAAGCATCCATACACATATTCCTACATTCACACACAGAACATCACTTGTATTCATTTTAAAACTGACATAAAACCAAACATACACACATAGTCCTACACTCTCTCACCTGACAGCATTCATACCTAATACATAAAAACACAATTAAAACAACAAGCATAGACATACACACAACCCTACACTCTCACACCCAACAAATGCACTATCCCCCATACTATTACATGTTACACATTCAACACTGATATTACCCATCAAAATTAACAGAATTTAGCATGGTTACTGCTGTTGGGTAAAAACTGTTTCTGAATCTGTCCTTGTTCTAATAGATCGATACATTCTGCCTCATGGCAACAGTACAAACAGAGAGTGTCCAGGATGAGAAATGTCTCCTATAATATTCTGTGCTTTCTTAATACAGCAGGAGCTGTGTAATTTCTCCAATGTGAGGAGTGAACATCCAATGATCTTCTGTGTCCTATTGATAACCTCTGGAATGATTTCCTCTGAGCCACCATGCAACTGGCATATACCAGACACATAAACAATACGTCAGCATACTTTCTACTGAACACCGGTAAAAAGTCACCAAAAGTGTCTGAGTGATGTTATTCTTTCTGAGTACAGTCTCTGTTGGGCCTTTTTCAGCAGCTCAGAGGTGTTTATGCTCCAAGTTATATTCTACTCAATGTGCATTCCCAACAAACGGATGTCTGTCACCCTTTCTACACAGTCCCCGCTGATAAATAGTGGTTGAAGATCCATTTTCTTCTTCCTGTAATCTGTTATAAGCTCCTTAGTTTTCAATAGAGATGGGCACGACTTAGCGGAATTCCCGTTTCCGTTTCTGTTACTCGTTTCCGTTACGCAACGGAAACGGTAACAGGAATTACTCCGCCAGAACTCGAACTCGAACGGACGGATGAATAAATGGGTCTGATTTGTCGTGGTCGTTCCTGGCATCACGGCCATCCCGCGATGCCAAGCGGCACAGAAAAAAAGTTTTTTTAAAAGAAAAACACCCGATTCCCAGCCAAAAAGCAGGCGGAAATATGCCTGCCGTGCCTCAGGGCACCTACCAGAGGGGTGGTTTCTTGAGGAGGTCCCCGCGGCCTCCCCCCTCTCCTCCTGTCCCTCCTGGCCCTGGGCTGCACTGGGGGCGGGCCGGGCAATGCATCCTCATCCCGCCAAAGTCGCTGCCGGCTGCCGCAATTAAAATGGAAGCGGCACAGAAAAAAAGTTTTAAAACTCCCCCCCCCATCCCGGGACAAAAAGCCGGCGAAAATATGCCTGCCTGAGTGAGGGCTCAGGGCACCTACCAGAGGGGTGGTTTCTGGAGGGGGGGGTCCCCGGCCTGCCCCCCTCTCCTGTCCTGGGCAGCCGGACTCGAGTCGCCATGCCATGCGGTGCGGGCGGGGGATCCAAAATGGGGCGGTGACCACAATATATTTTTTGAAATCGTGGTCCAAAAACACACAACAAGCACCACAGAAACATGCAAAAATCGCTAATTGCTTTGCTATTATAAAACTGCCAGAATTTTTACAGTAGCAGTGGGTTTTTCTTGCAACAAAATGTCTCCTCCCCTGTCCTCTCTCCATTGATTTTATTTTATTTTATTTTATTTACACCTGCGCAATGATGGGCTGGCCAAGTGGCCATGTGGGAGTGACCATGCAAATTTTTGGAGCCATCATGGCCACTTGGCCACTGAGACTTCTGGGATGTGCCAAAAAGCCCACTAAACCCTGACCTAGCCCCCTAACCCTACCCCTAGTCCTTGATTCCTTACCCATACGCCACAGTACACTGTCCTCTTAGTGGGTCAGAGAGGCACCCAGAGGTGCACCCCACTACCCTACCCTAACCTCACCAGTAACTAGCCTAACCCTAGCCCTTGTGCTAAGCTGCTGTCCCCTAAGCCAGATCTACTTGCATTGCACTACACGCAAGTACGATTCCCTTCTTTGTGAGACACAGCGGGTGCGAGTGACCCAGTCTTGACTCAGGGTTCTCCTGGATGGACGGTCATGCACCAGTGCACTGGTCTCACTAGTCTGCAACTGGTATGCATATCCATATGGCTATGCATGCCCTTTTGCAGCAACAGGTGAGGAGAGGAGACCCCCATGCCATGAGGGGTCTCCAGGAGCCTGCTTTCCCTTCCTAGAGCGGGTGAGGATAGGAGGCACCCACGGGTGCCTCCAGGAGCCCGCTTCCCTTTATAGCGGGTCAGCGGAGGCACCCACCCCACAGAGGTGCCTCCAGGAGCCCGCTACCCCCCTAAACCAGTTTAACGACAGACGAAAAAATGAATCGACTATTTTTTGTGAAGTTTCACGAAAAACAGAAACGAGCCGACACGGGCCGCCTCCAAAACACGACAACTCGAAAATGTCATTTTCCCTAGTCGTGCCCATCTCTAGTTTTCAATGTGTTCTAAAGCAGGTTATTCTCTCTGCACCACATTTGCTGATAATCTGAGCAGGGGTAGCTCCAAAGTTAAATAGTCCTGCTTTGAATTTTTGCCCCACACTTGATGCCAACATTTCAAAGAGATGGTTTTTACAGTTATGTCCTGTAAAGTTGCCTCTGATTTATGGTGACATCATGAATGAGTGATTCCCCCAAGTGTCCTGCAATCAACATCTCATTTTAGCTCTTGGAAACTTCCATGTTCCGTTGTGAAGTCAATCTATCTCATAGGTGGTCTTCCTCCCCCCCCCCTCGCTGCCATCAACTTTTCCTAGTACATTTTTTCCTTCCAACTCTTGGATGCACACCTTGACACGGTGAGAGGGTTTGAGTGTGTCAGAGAAGGAGAGAGCAATCCCTACTGATTCAAGAGACCTAGTCTAGTTCTACAGTTCCAGACATTAGGAAAGAGTCAGGACATAGAGCAAAGAATATAAATATGAGTATAGCTGGCTGGATAGCTCAGTAGTTTATATATATGGAAGTTGGGAGTTTGATTCCACATGTGCCTCCTGTGGGTACTGTCAGTCTCTGTGGCCTTGGGCAATCTGCACAGTCTTGGGACCCCCCCCCACACACACACACACCAGGAGAAGGAAATGGTAAATCACTTCTAAGTATTTTCTAGTCAGACAGTCTTGAAAAGGGATGCCATAAGTCAGAGTTAGATTGATGGCATGATATTATTATGAAAATACATGATTATGGTAAAACTGTGCTCTTTGATAACCTTCAGTCATAGACAAGCCAATACCTATTACACTCATAATAATGACATTCTGACATTGAAATAAATGTGATTGTAGCAATATGGTGTCCAGTGGTTTTAACTTAGGGTGACTCTTCTCATGGGTTTCCTAGGTATAGAGTACTCAGGAGGGTTTGTCATGCCTTTCTTTCAGAGGTGTTCTGAGACTCAGTAGGCTGGCTCTTCTATAAGAGACAGTGAATAATAAGAACATGCTGTGTCTTGTGATGATCTATCCAACCATCTAATCAGAGTGATTATAGCTGAGGAATAAAATCCATCATCTCCCTTGAATAATTTCAATGCATGATATATCAAAATTTCCAGCAAATTTTCCTTCCATTTCCGGATGATGAAAAAAGAGGTCTGCTTGAGAGCTTTTAGTGTGAATGCTGGCCTTAAAAAGCATCCATTATCATTTCCCTGGGGAAAATAGAGAGAATGCAACTAATTATGTATTATATGGGAAAATGCAGCACAGCGTAACTCCCTAGTCTTCAAGCAGGCATAAATGTCATTGGCAATAAAGTTTTGAATTTCTCAGCTTGTCAAAAAATTAATTATTAAAAACCTACAGTATATGAAGCACCAATATTTTACATTAAAATCACGTATATTTAATGTATGATAGACTTAATTAATATTTCTGGGACATAAAGGACAAAGTATCCATAAATCTTTGTGAATTATGATGATGTGTTATACTAACATTCAGAATTCACAAATGCACTGAAGCTAATATATGTACCTTCCACATATTGGTAGTATTCCACTGATAAATTACAGAGAGAGGTGATAAATTGCAGTTGTCATTTCCTTTACTACCAACTAGTCTTCTCCGTGAAACATTTTACTCCCTTAGGACAGTGAAGCATTAGAAAGCCTTTTGTGACATTAGTCAGTGCTGAGAATGCTTCAGCTAAATACGCTTTTGAATATATTCTGAACAACGGGTAACATTCAGGGAATTCCTGGCTAGCAAAGAGAGTTTTCAATGAGTTTGTAGTATGTGCACATGCACATACCATGCCACCATGGACATGCACCCCGTCATGTAAGGGACTCTTACTTTGCTGAGAACAGATTGAACATTACATATTTTCTTATAATAAACAACTGGTTTTCAGCCATTAAGTGGCTGGCATATTGTAAAGTGCCTTTACCCAATGTATTCTCAGCCCCAACTGATGTCACAATCCCAAGAAATATAATTTCTGTTCAGATATGCTAGATGTGCATTACACTGGAATAACACCAAACCCACACACTTCATATATGTCGACCCATTAGATGGCAGGTGAAGTTGAGGAAAACTCTGCATACATCTCGAGCTCTCACCACTTCTGGTCAAAAATATTTTGATTGTCTTGATATCTTAATTTGTTTTTGATTTTTTTCTATATTTCATGATTTTTTAATTGTGCAAAGTTCTGATACAAACTAGATTTAAGCATTTTTGTTTCTAAGGAGTTGTGCACATGAAAGACAGGGCTGAAAATAAGAGGGGACGTTGGTCCAAACATTAACGTAAAAACCCAAAGAATTTAGAATCAAGGTCAGGTCCTCCTCCTCCCTATACTAATTGGAGAAATTGGAATAATTCCAAGATCTTTGGTTCCAATTTAAATTAATTGTCAGTAGCTGCTAATTTGGTTCCTGAAATCCAAAAATAAATGACTTTGCAAATATGTTACCCCACCTGCACATTTTTAAAGAATTAATTCTTAATTTTTAGCCTTGCCACATTGGTCTGCTCCCAAAGCGCTAGCAATAATAAGAAACATAGTAGTAGTAGTAGTAGTAGTAGTAGTAGTAGTAGTAGCAGCAGCAGCAGCAGCAGCAGCAGCAGCAGCAGCAGCAGCAGCAGCAGCAGCAGCAACAACAACAACAACAACAATAGAGGCCAGGACTGCCTAATAGAATAGAATAGAATAGAATAGAGTTTTATTGTCATTATGCATACACAAGATATGCACAATGAAATTAGAGTGCTGTTCCACTACACACTCTAAACATACAAAACACATAAAACACATAAAAACACCTTACAAAATATTAAAAACTCTTAAAATTGCTTACAAAATTTAAAACACTACTTAAAAACTGATTAAGATGATGCTAAAACTGTCGCATTTAACTTGGATACCGCTCTGTGATAAAAACTGTTCTTTAGTCTATTTTTCCTTGACCTAAGAGTCCTGTATCTCCTGCCAGACAGCAACAGTTCAAAAAATTGGTGGCCAGGATGCGAAGGGTCTCTCAAAATTCTAGATGTCTTCCTTGAGCATCTGGAGTTGTATAATTCTTCCAAAGGAGGACGAGGACAGCCCACTATCTTCTCAGCAGTGTTTATGACCCTCTGGAGTGCCCTTTTATCTGCCACTGTGCAACTGGCGAACCAGACACAGAGGCAGTAAGTGATAGTGCTTTCTATAAAGCCCCGGTAGAAGGTTACCAACAGTTTCTTAGACAGTTGTTCCTTCCTGAGAAATCTCAAAAGATATAATCTCTGTTGGGCCATCTCTGTTGTCCTTCTGGAAATAGGCAAAGACCTTTCTCTTCAGGCAAGCTTTCCCTGAATGATGGACTACCATATGTATTTTATATGAATCTATGGGTTCACATAGACTTTGTGTTTATGACTACTTATAACTGTGTTGCTTTAATGTTGTCTATTAATGCTGTAAGATGTCCCTCAATTCTTTGTTCTCAAATACTTGAACATGTCTTAATTGTACTGGATTGTTTTTTACAGGCCAGGCTGTGGGGAGTGGGGGAGCCTCCTCCCCACAGCCTGACCTGTAAAAAAAAACCCACCTGGGTGCTGGAGGTGGCAACGTGAGGGGAGAGCAGAGCAGGCAGCCCCAAATTCAAAAACCCTGCTCCACTCTCCTGTCACCACTACCCAGCTACCCAGAGCTTTCACAGCCAGCTGGGTGGTGGCAACTTCCAAAGAGTTTCATTTCATTTCATTTTGTTTCAATTTTTTTAAAAAAAACATTAATTATGAAACAAAACGTAATGAAGAATTAAATGAAATGAAACATTTTTTTCCATTTTGTGTCCATCTCTGTTCTATGTATTTGATGAAGATGATTCGTCCATGAAAGCTCAAATTGAAATATAAGTCTTTAAGGTGACATATATTTTTGTATTTTTGTTTTTGTTTTGTTTCTTTGGATTTTGCCTGGAATTCTTGCACAGACTAACACAGCTACCTCTTCCAAAACTGAATATATTATGTAGAGCTTCATTTTTTTTGGAATGTAATTGCTCTCTGCTGTCATAATCAAAGATGTAGACTTAAAATATTCTTTTCCCCAACAGCGAGGGTGGTGAGGAACATCCTTCTGGTTTCAAGAGAGTCTGTCCATGAGTGAGAATAGCTTTTGGGAAGGGTGCACAGAAATGCCTAATTTGCACGATGCTGCTTGATTTTATTTTGCATAAAATTGTGCACATAATCTAAACTAAGATATTAGTGCTTTATTTTTAAAAAATTCTAAAGCACTAGATGAGTTGTTGTTTCCACATGTCATAATAACCAGCCAATCTTTCTGTGTTTCCTCCTTATACTGTACGGTATATGCATGCACTTTCCTTCACATAGATAAAGGTTCCTATAGACATTTTACAGTCACCCCAATGAAATGTGGGGAGGAGGCATTTCTCTAGTTTCTGACTGGAGGTGAGGAAGCTTTGGGGCATGCTTTAAAATTCCTCATCAAGTTGCCTCCTATGTCAAGGCAGCCTAAATGGATAAGAATGAGAAATTTAACAAACATTCTTTCCTATTTTTTAAGGAGCAAGAGTTATCAGACCTCAGAGAAACTGATTTGCCACACACACACCCTCTGCCAGGGATCAGAAATTGCAAGCACTTTCTATTGGTGTTTAAATATTTAATTGTCTCCCTTACACCACATCCCTAGGCGCTCCTGTAGTGCATAATAAAAGACCCTAGTGAATCTTAATTGTAGCTTATGATAACAAGAAGCTCTTATTTCATGAATAACAAGAGGAAATGTTAGTGGCATGTAATTGCAGCATAGGCACTAAGTATTATTTGAAAGCGTAGAGCTCCCCACAATTTAAAAAAATATTGCAACACATTAAAAGAAAAAGTCGGTCAGCAGCCATATCTGGTGGCAGGCAGAGGAAGGTCCCCAAGTGTACAGACTTAGTAACAAGTGGAACAGCATAGCAATTCCCTCCTCTCTCACACCCCACCCCCTCTCTATGCTTTGATCACAAATATTCCAAGAATAATGCAGCGATTCTTAGAGCAACTATGAAGAGGAAAAAAGGATCCACAGAGTCCTGAAAACTGAATGTCAAAATTGTCTGACATTAAATTGAACAAGCTCCATACCCCAAATGTATTTATTTATTTAAAGTAAAATCTCTCAAGTTTGAACTCTGTGATATTTGTACACACACTGAATTTTTAAAATTTATGCTATTTCTAAAAATATATACAGTGGTACTTCTTAAGACAAATGCCTCATAAGACAAAAGACTGATAGAAAGAAAAGAATTTCCAGGAACAGGCACACTTTGTGTGATAAAAAAAAATTCCTATGGGATGCTTCGTGAGACGAAAAACAGTTCCGCATGTACCGAGGGAAAAAACCCAGTTATTTTTGTCTTTATTCTAGCCTCCGGAACAGATTAATCCATTCCCAATGCATTCCTTTGGAAAATCATGTTTTGTAAGATAAAAATTTCATAAAATGAAGTGACTCATAGCTTCTGAAACAGATTAGTCCTTTTTCAATGCATTCCTATGGGAAACCATGTTTCATGAGACAAAATTTTCTTAAAACAAATTGAGCTGTAGAATGAATTAAATTAATTTTAAGAGGCACCACTGCCTTTAATGTAAGAAAAGAGTAGGGAAAAAAAGGTTAAAAAGGAAAGAAAGCCACTTCACAACTACAATCTGAGACTCACAGAATATTGTTTTAGTCACTTGATATAGGCCTCTTTTTGTGCTCCTCAGTGTTGAGCATTCTCCTCTGGAAAACCAGCTCCGACTCAGAAATTATTTACATCAATCACAGCTGCCATCCTAGAGGGTATCATTTATTTATAGGGAGAACTAGAAAACATAGTATGGATACACCTTCTACTAGGTTTATATCCAAGAAAAATAAAACATAACAGTGGCTATGATGCACACTTTGTCTCCTCAGCACTCTTCAGTGGAGATGCTTGCACAAGAGTCCACTGGACAGGACCATCTTAGTTTTCTGAGTTTAAACAAGGAAGTATATCCAGTACCTCCTTGTACAATCACAAGCCTGATTCATATAAATGGGTATATATTTTGCTTCCAAGAGAAAGGACATGCAGACTATCATGTAATGTTCTGCTGGCAAAATAGTTGGATTCTGGCCTAAGAATGCAAGTGTATGTGGATGCGAGATTTTATACTACTGTAAACGTATTGCTATATTGTAAGATTGATCTCCACATTTTTGTCATCAGATTTAATGTGTAAATCATGGGGAGAACTTTGAAGAAATCCAGTTTGATTTAACTAAACCAGATAACTAGAAACATGCATCTGTATTACTATCTACCATGGGTCAGTAAATGTTCTAGTCAGCATAAACAGCAGGACTGATGCAAACAATCACAGAAAAATGACTTCTGGTATAGATTCCAAGAAAATGTTTAGTAAACAGCAAGTATGAAAAGGACTTAAAAGTCACTTTTAAAAAAATTCTTTTTGCACATGGTGTTTTTTGGGGGAAGAATTTGGATGTTGTTCTTTACATGACAGCTAATGCAATGTTTACTCATTTGGTAGGAGTTTATAGAAGTGCCTGAACTCCTTGGATAAGAGTTTATAGAACTGCCAGAACACACTGATGGAATTATGATTGTCTCTTACATTACACGAAGGCTAATTTATTCTGCTTATTATAAATGTTCAAATAAAATATGGAACCTCTAGAAAACCCTTTGAAATTTGCATTAAAAAAATCAGAAAAGTTGCATTAGACTCATTTCTCTTCTATACAGTATTGTATTTTCAGAAGAAAATGCGAGAACGAACAAACACAGAAGGTATACAGGAGGCATATTATTAAATAGCAATATGGCAAGTTGCTGCTATATTATAGCCAAATCTAAATTGCAAAACAAAGACATAATAATTTTGTACAAGTCTATGCACTTATTTACTGCTCACATATCATTATAGGCATACTAATTCTGCATGTGGCATATTGACATAATTACAGAGCAAAATTATTCCTACAAAGCACTTTCTGACTCAATTTCCAAAGCAAGGGTAGTGCCAAATGTGCTGTGCTTATGATACACTACATCATGCCAGCATGACCAGCTTGTTCTAGTGTATTGTTTGGAATATGTGCGTTAAAATATTGGAACCTGGTTTGATGGTACGAAATATGATTCTTTAGAGCTTTTGAACCCAAACTCAGAATAGTCATGTTGACATTCAAGAAGTAAAGGTATTCCAGTTGAGAGCATGTAGATATGAAGAAAGAGACTAGGAGTCATCACCCAATCTATCAGATAAGATTAAAAGAAAATCATTCTACATACGTAACACAAACCATAAAGGTATGTGCACCGTGGGTTTTTGCCCCGTTCCTTCGGAACTAACTGTGCATTTTAGTGTTACTGCAGAAAAATATTGCTCATACAAGAAAAATATTTTGGGAGCTGTTCATGCACACAGACAGCTACAGTATGGTGGTATAATGGGGCAAATAATCTTTGACTTTTCAGAAAGCCTTTTTCACTACTCTAGACAAAACAGGACTTAAAATGAACACTGAGATTGCATCCAAACACCCAGAAAAACAAGAAAGGAGCCTTAAGGATGAACTATGCCTCAGAGAAAGGGCCTTGCATATCTTTAAACCATAACCCTAAAAATGTTAATGTTGATGTTCTCAAACATCAATGGCTGCAGAAAATCCACTAATGCCTGGAGAAAATGATTAGGATGTAAAGAGGGCTCAATTGTATAAACAGGATTCAGGGGCAAGCCATGCCCTGCTTTGTCTAAAGCACAGGTGTTCAGCATAGTTTACACATAGGGATGGGCACCTTACAAAAAAACGGCACACTGTTTCCTTGTTTTGTAAGGTTTTGAAACATTATGAAATGAAATGAAATGGGGACAGTGTTTCATCCAAACCAAAAAATGAAATGATGTTTTTGGTTTGGTTCCTCCAAACCAGGAAGCCACTGCCAGATCTTCCTTAAGGCAAAGTGCTGTGACTGGGTAGCTGTTTCCTGGTTCTTGCCACCATCTCCCAGCTGATTTTGACAGCTCAAGCTGTCAAAAAAACCATCTGGGAGGCAGTGGGGGATCCCACAGCAGGGGGCTGAGAGGGCAGTGGTGACATCAGTGCTACCCGGTCAGCCCCCTGCTGGCGGATTCCCTTCCCAGACAGACTTCTCCAGTAAGGGAATCTGCTGGGCCAATTATAAGTGGATGGAGCCTGTTTAAGATGCCCCCCACAACAGCGGACAATTAAAAAAATTCTCCAGTTCACCACCTGGGTGGTGGGCTAGAGTCTTTTTTTTAAATCCCCCGCCACACCAGCGAGAATGCTGGTGTGGTGGGGGATTGTAAAGCCTCCTCACCACCTCTGCTCCCTTTGCCTCCTTTTAGGAGTGTGTTTTGGAGATTCGCCATTGTCTCCCAGCTGATTTTGACAGTTCGGGCTGTCAAGATAATCCAGCTGGGAGGCCAGTGCCTAGGGAGAATGGAGCAGCCAGGCAGAAGTAAATTCCCTGCCTCACTGCTCCTTTCTCCCCCGCTGCCCCCTCCTGCCCCCACTGCCCATAGCACTCCCTGCACAAAACACACCCCTGGGAGGAGGGGGTGGTAGGGGAGAAAGGAGCAGTCAGGCAGGGAATTTACTTCTGCCTGACTACTCCATTTCCCCTAGACCCCAGCCTCCCAGGTGGGATTTTTTGAAAGCTGGAGCTATCAAAATCAGCTGGAAGCAGTGGTTAGGAGGTTTTTGAATCTCCCACTGGACCAGCTAGAGATCTGGTGCTGTGGGGGATTCATTTCATTTCATTTTGTTTTGTAAGTAATGATTTATTTTTAAAAAATGTTACGATACAAAACGAAACACAGCGGGGATGAAACAGAATGAAATAAAACACTATTTTTTCTGCTTTGTGCACCTCCCCCAACTTCTCTAACTATGGGTCTGACACATCTCTACAAAAATGTTCTAGTACCTTTTCTCTCTACTAGAAACAGCATTTATCTAATGCTAACAAGTCTTAATTGCACATTTGAGATTAAGACATCCAGAAATATTTCATATTACCACTGAACAACCTATTGTTTTGGGGGAAATCATCCACTGGCCTCCAACATGAACTGCAAGGACTGAAGCTGGGAGAGAATAGGAAGATAGATTGCAGATGATGTGGTCATCTCTACTGAAAAAAATGTTGAGAGCTTTAATCCTGCAAGGCTTGGCTTCACTACTGCTTTATTTACACATGTGCACACAGCAGGATTCTTATTTGCAACAATATTGCTTCCAGGAGATGACATATTAATCTTGGGGGACATTCACAGCTTTGAGGACAAGTGAAAGGCAACTCCAGAGTTCAGGCACTTTCTTTTGTACTCTTTAAGTGGAGAAGCATATTGCATAAGCATACTCCTAACCTGAAAATGCTTATTAAGGGCTGGCTGAGGATGACGGGTGTAGGCACTTATCACATCTGGAGGGACTAATATGGGAATATCTTATGACAACTGGAACATTTAAGTGACATCTTGCTGAAGCAAGAGGAGATGTAGTATTATTGCACTTGAGGAAGATACTTCATTAAAATGCACTGGATAATTATATTCAATAAAATTTAATGCATTTTGATTCTAATTCTAATCCAATTGTCATAAATGTACAAATTATAAGAACACTTCTAGTATTATATTTAGGTTGGTATCCATTTTGGCACTAAGTCCTCCCACCCCACCCCCAATTCTTACTATTTTCTCATTTTTGTGTCGCTGCTTGGTTTAGAAAATTTCAGTGAAATAATTCTAAATATGCAAACTGGCTGTTTGCTGCTGGTACTCTATGGCTACGAGTGACAACAGGCCTAGATATTTTTCCTTATACTTAAAAGTGACCTTCAAACTTTGTTCAACTTCATTGAAAATCTACACTGAGTTTTTAGGGTGGTAAATGCTTCAAGATATGGTAATTAATCTTTCCAGCTATGCTTTGATCTCTCTTTCAATGAAGGTAGTTTCAGAAGGGCTCCTTCTGGAATTAAGCCTGAAGCCAGACAGATTTGTGCACAATGAAGCAGCAAGCAGTTCAACTGGATCTACTTCATTTTTAGTGGCTAGGCAATGTAGTTCTCTATCTAAAATCATAGGGTAGGTTCACATGTATGTTACATGTTTTCTTCATGTAAATAAAAAATGAAGGAAAAGAGGTGAGGTGAGGATTATGGAATGTTATATTTTATCTTTTGTTGAAGACAAAAATAGCTATAGTGTCCAGCTAGGTGTAGAGTAGACCATTTATTATTTTTGGCCTTCCAAATCCCAGGATCCTTCCAGAATTCCATAGGCAAGTATTCTCGGAGTTCTGCCACACAAACTCACATCTATGGACACATTCACTTAACTCAACTCCAGAAAACTTGAGGCTCCATCCTAGGTCAGGGTGGCAAACCGTTGGAAGCACAGATGTTTTTGATGGCATCTTGCGCTATTCTTTATAACTGGTGACACAGGCTGGAGATTCTGGCAGTTAAAATCCAAAACATCTGGTGTGCCAAAGGTTCAGATCTTGATCTAGAACTCCTAGGCATTGTTTCCTGCCTGAGTGCTTCCTCTGCTGAAGCTGCAGCAATGTTTAAGGAGATGATAGTCTAGTAGCCACGACCACCTGATTGGGCATGGGAAAACTGAGGGATTTCAATTTTTGTTTGTTTGTTTGTTTGTATGAGCCCCCAAGCTACAGCTGATCAGCACTGCGGGCTCAGCCAAAAGGAGGGGGGAGGCAGGATTTTTAATTTTTTTCTTTGGGCTGAGCCCCAAGTGCCGATCAGCTGTAGCGGGGCTCATTTACCTCCACCCGATGGGTTGGGGGAAAGGAGCAATTTTGAAACTTTTTTTTTTGCTGCCCCAAGCCCATGTTAAATTTGATTGGCACTTGGGGCTCAGCAAAAATAAATAAAAATTCCCACCTTTTCCCCCTTCCCAAGCTTTGGAATCCCCCTCCACAGAGGCTGGTCAGCAGCAGCAGCAGGGGAATGAAAAATGAAATGAACGAAATGAAATTTTTTGCATTTTGTTTCATTTTCCTTTAAGGGGGAGGATTATTATTTGTTTTGTTATTTAATGAAACAAATAACAAATAATGAAATGAATAAAAAAATCATTTCGTACCCATCTTTAGTAATTAGTGAATCTACTGTTAAGTGAGGAGCTTGACGCAGATACCTTGTGGTGTCTTGAGGCAGCCCTCCTTGCAGTCAGGGCAGAGTGGGGAAGCTCTCCAGGAGGTGACAGGAGAAGCAGAACAAAAAGGAGGGAAAAACAGAGATGGGGGGTGGCTTACACTCTGCCCTGCTCCTGTCAGCAACATCCATACCTTGGAAGCAACAGATGAAGGGGGGGGGGGGGGACTCTGTAGCTCTGCTTCCTTCCCTCTAAGCTGCTGACAAGGTAACTGCAGGCAAGCATAGGCGGTCTGGATGCTTTGGCCCAGGCCCTGTGGGCTGGAATAGCAGGTCCTTCCTGAGGCGACAATTAGTTAGTGGTGCTGGTTTTGGCTGCTACTGCTGGTTGTAAGTCTGAGCGGCCATCAAACAAGGAGGGTGTTAAGTGAAGAGTGGCTGTAAACCATGGTTTGATGCAAATGAGACTAGCTTCTCCTTCCACTTGCCTATGCCCCTTCTTCCTTTCGTTTGATGTGGCCAGGACTATGGCAATTGAAACTTTTGCTTTTGATTAATTGCTGTTTACACAGTAAGGAAATTCCTCAGTTTGAGTTCCCCAGTTTGTTGAAGGAAGCAAATTAATAATAGTAGTATGTCTTGAAGTTCTCCTACTCCAAACAAATGTTAAAAGAATTTGCCATATTCAAAGAACACAAGGAACTGTGAAAGTGAATTTCTTCAGAAATCCTCACAGATATGCCAGAGGAAAACTGAAGCAAGGAAAGGCTAAGTTTACTGTTCTCCTAAGATATGATGCCATTGCCATCCTTACATGGCCAATACAGAGGGGTTTTCCAATGACTGAATATTCTTGATGTCTTAAAAAGTAGAATAGGCTACAACAAATAGACCCAATAACTACTACACTATACATACTTCTATCTTTTCATGTAGTATTAAGTTACTTTGTACCACTTAATATTCATTTATCATAGGCAGTGTGCATTTTAAGGAGAAAACAAAGCCAGGTGTGTGGTGGGCTGTCAAATCACATACCACAGTTCACTAAGTCTTTTTGGTTAAGAAAGAGAAACGTCTGTTACAGATGAAGGAGTAGAAGGAGGCACTAACATTGCAATTAAAACCACCACCTCAGATTAGTATCTGCATAAATGATTTGGGCAAACCTGTACCTGGCTGCATATCAATGAATCTGTTCTGTTTACAATCAGAGAGTCTTCTCTATGCTTTCTCCATTTCTGGCAGGAACACAAAGACCCTGGAAATATGCCACATGGCTTAGCCTCAGTCCAGTTAAGACAACTGTGATGTTCATTGGCAAAGAGGAGCCTTTTGAGAAATTAACATAACCAGTTCACCAACTGCAAACATCTGCCCCACCAATTAACAAAATAATATCAGGATGTTAGTCAGTATGATAACTACTCCTGGATGACAATCTATGGCAGATTTCAATGGAAATTCATTTTTGTCTAGCCAATAGATTTTTGCATCTCCTCAAAGTGTCATAAAAATAACAATAATTATTATGAAGCATTAGCAACCCTTAGAAGCCCCCAAGAGAGCAACTGCTACATTGGGGTCATACTCATCTAAGCATTTGAGTAATATAGGGATTGTACTCTTGGTACAGTGATTAAACTGCAGCCCTGCAGCCAAGACTCTGCTCACCACCTCAGTTTGATTCTGATGGGCTTAAAGTTGATTCAGCCTTCCATCCAATGTCCCATCATAAAACATAGTTGTATCATTTGTAGCACATAAGTTATAGAATGCTCTTTCCTTACAGGCTTGACTGGTGCCAACACTAGCCTCATTTCAGGATCAAATTACAACTATTTAACAAGGCCTTTAGTTATTTAAAATCATGAAAAGGTTTTTTTAATGTTGTTAATTTTAATGTATGTAGTTTTAAATGGCTTTCAAGTACAGTATTAAATTGTTTCATACTTTTTTTTGTTATTTACAGTGCCCTGGGATATAGGGTGGAATATACATATGCTAAGTAAATAAATTAAATAATGTATAGGGGAAACAAATTTTATGCTTTCTCTGCTTGCATAGGCTCAATCTTTTTTCAGGACTTTGTCAAGCACGTGGAACCCCATGTGGTGGCCTGTCTTCCCTGTAAGTCACTACTTTCCTCATGTGAAAATGACAAGCTGAAGAAGGAAGATTTCAAAATCTAGATAGTCTTCCAAAGAGCAAAGAGGCCCCGCCCACATATACATGCAATAGAACTGGCCCTCTGCAAGATGAAAGTGAGTCACAGGTACTGTATGCTTCGTAAGTTGTAAGTCTATGGAACTCCCTGCCACAGGATGTGGTGATGGTATCTGGCCTGGATGCCTTCAAAAGGGGATTGGACAGATTCCTGGAAGAAAAGTCCATCACAGGTTACAAACCATGATGGAGAAACCAGGGTACTTCAAGGGCCAGATGCAGGGGAGTGGTATCAGGAGATATCTAGACTCATGCGCTCCCTAACACATCTGGTGGGGCCGCTGTGAGATACAGGAAGCTGGACTAGATGGGCCTTTGGCCTGATCCAGCATGGCTCTTCTTATGTTCTTATGTATGTTATGTAAGTATTTCAGAAGTTATTTTAATTGCTGTATTATCTCTATACATGAAAACATATGCATACACTGAAATCACTCACAATTTGAATCTGAAAACAGAAGCAATAGCATTCCAACACTTCTAACAACTGCCAAAGGTTTCAACATCAAAAATACATGTTGGCAATGGTGCTTGTTACAAGGACAGAATTGTAATGATACTTCCACTTGTCCTAACCAGAAGTGAAGTGATAGAGGCCATGTTGTCTGCCTCAATCTCCCTTTTTCCAAGGCTTTTTGTGCAGCTCAAATAATTTTTTCAGAAAAGTAGATGACTTCATTGACACAGTTGTGTTCCAGAAATGGCCACTGAAATAGTGACAGAAGAATTGACATAATGGCTGGGAAAAATTAAGTCAGAAATTAAATATGAAATTCCATGCAGTTTCACAGAATTTCTTTTGTGGGGAAACTGTTATATTGAATGCAAACTTTGTCACACACAAAAATGCACACTTTGCCTTTTGCATCATGTAAAGCTGTTTCACATGTTGGTGGGAATACCATGAAAAAGCACTTATATTGTGAAAAACATGTTCTAGGAATACTTCTGTTCATTTTAATGATCACTTCAAAGAAACAGCCATATAACCTCTGTTATATCCAAATCCCATTTGTAGTTATGTTGCCCCACAATTAGGCAAAATGAATTACTTGCCTTAGGCAGCAAATGATGAGAGGAAGAGCCATCTTCCTGCAAGTTGTGGTAAGCCGCTATATTACAAAAACATCGTAGTCCTCCTGCGGCCAAAGTAACCTAACTAGAGAAAGATGGATTCTTTTCCTCACAGAGAAACACAAAAAACTGTCCTTGCCTAAAGGCTTCTCAGCCACTTTGAAGAAGGCCCAGATGTATTTGTTCGAATGAACTATCAGATTTATATCTCCTTTTACAGATAGGGATAAAGTACTTCCATTTAACAGGGATTTCTTCTATAATTCATATTGTTATTGTTCACTTCTCTCTGGTAGCAACTGTTACTGAACTGCTATTCTTTTATCTTTACACTCAAAATAGCAATTTTGCTATACCCCTAAGTATGCCTACATAAGTGTCTTAACAGATGTGCATGCAGAAGGCAAGCAGCATTATATAGACTCACTTCAAGCCAACACTTTAAAAAATACCGCTGTGATTCTTGTGATAGCCAGACCTTGCTGTCTTAGCATTTGCTTGAGAATCCCAGTGGAGACTCCTTAACTGTTAGCTAGAAGTGAGCTGATGTTACACTCTTTCTCTTCTGCTTGAATACAAAACCTCACCAGGATTTCTAGTATTCATAAGAAAAGAAGAAAAGGGAGGAAAGGGATCACTCAACAAGGTAGACATTATCACAAAACGTGCATTTTTGGAAGAAAGTTCTCGATCCAATTTGAAGTGAATACATGCAAACACCATTGCAAGCCACATTATATTTAAATGCACTTTGAACTGAAATTCAAGAGAAGAAGATCCCAGTCCACATCCACCTATTCTTAATGTATATTTAGCTGTTTTAATTATTAGTAGTATTATTAGTATTTCATTTCAGAACCAGTAATTTGCAAAACAAACCACATGAGCCCAGGTGGTCCTTGGAACCGGCTGATACACACAGATCCAATTGCTTTACCTTTCTCTGTCTCGCACAGGATTGAAATCCAATGAAGAAGCATGCTGCGACATCATCTGTGCTAGATCTGTGATGTTGGCCAATCAGGAACTGTGCAGGGACAGGCATCATCCTGCCTCCCTCTCTGATTGGCCAGCAGCATGAAGCAGGAAAGATGACAGCACAGCATGCTTCCTCATTGGATTTTAACCCTGCACGAGACAGAGAAAGGTAAAGCAATTGGCTCTGTGTGTATCACCCACTTCCGAGGATCACCTGGGCTCATGTGGTTCATTTTGTAACCTACTGGTTCCAAAACAAAATGCCCATCTCTAATTTTTAGCTATCATACATGTGACAGCTAAATGTCAATGTCCTACAAGTGGAAATGTTTTGCTATACAGCCTTCAACCATGTACCACAATATTTTTCCACACAGCAATTGGCAGCAACTGGCAGATATAGGAAACACTTTTAACAGTGTGTCATTAATTCAAATCATTATCCTTGTATCACTGGCATGACATCACAGGCTTATAGTTCTGCATAAAATTGATTTGCTTGCTTCTGTATTCAACAGCACCAAATCTTATTCTATAATGCTGTTCCTTTGTCACTCAACTCCTTTGCAAGTCTATTTAAAAGTTGATCCACAATAAGTCAAGATTATGGATGGGCACCAAATGAAAAACAAAATGCTGATTTGACAGTTCATTACGTAATGAAACTGAATGAAATCCAACGAACCAGAGAAGCAGTGTTTCATTAGCAATGAAACGAACAGCCAAGTTTTTTTGTTTAAAACAAACTGATTTGTTTCTCTGTAAAATGGCTCCTCTGGGTCCTAGATGTACCAAATTTGGTGCAAACCTTCCTTGGAGTGTCCCCCTGTTAGGGGGCAGAGTCATTCAACTTTAAAGGGGGGGGCTCTCTGGGGGCTCTTGTACTTACCCCAGACCTGGCACCTCTCCGAGCGGGCCTGCAAGGGGCTTCCCGGGCCCTCAGAGGCCCCAAAAGTACTTTCTAGTGATCCAGAGGTCACTTCTGGTTTACCAAAAGTCACTTCCAGTTTGTGGGGAAGCACTTTTGGGGCCTCTGATGGGCCTGGGAAGGCCTTTCCTCCTTACCCCAGGAGACCATTTTTTCATATACTGTGGACCCGCGATATACCCCACAAAAGGGTGGGGGACAACTGTAACTTAATCTCCGGCATGAACTAAACAAAACTTTCCTGATCAGTTCTGTGTTTAACATTTCCTTAGTGATTTGTGGAATCTGTCATATGCAAACAGGATATGATACAGTTTAGGATGCTGACACTCTATTTTACATAATCTGTCCTATCCAGATCATATAATAGTGCCTTGGTGTCTTGAATTGTGCCATCTCTGAATGAACAGTGTTTATAGGACACTGCTGTTTGTAGTAGCAGATGAGAAAGTTAAGAGTGGAATCTGTAAAATTAGTATCCAAAATAACCTGTGCCTCCGTATCTCTTTTAATAATTTAATCTCTCCTTGTCTCTGTTCTGTACAGATGTGTTTGCAGGAGTGTTTTTCACATCAGGATGTAATACGTGTTTTTTTCATGTAGATACAGAATTTGTCTAGACCAAATTATCTGATGGACCTACTGATATATACAACAGTACTTACCTCCAAAAAGTATATTGAAAAGTACAAAGCACAACACCAATTCACCTTTGTAGCACTTCCTCTTCTCTGTATGGATTGAATGTCTAACTATGGCAACTAAATATCCCGTTCAATTTACACATAATAAATTGTGATTTAGAAGCCCTAAGGCTGAATGTGAAAAACAAGTCAGACAAGAGGAATTAAACTAATTGATGACAATAAGCAGGCTGTAATTTAAGCATAATCAGTTGTTTCAAGGACTCTCTGAAATGCTAAGGGGAGTAAAAGAAGACAATGGTTTACACTGTGTGGATTACCCATAACAATTGTGGCAAAACATCATTTTATTTATCTGGATCAGGACAATGTTGTTTTAGGAAAGAGATAAAAGTTAGTAATTCCGGCTAAGAAAATAAAATGTGTACAGAACACAGGGAATTCCTCTCTGTTGAGTGGAGACGAAAGATTTGGCTAACTATAAATTTTGAGAAAACACTGTTATTTTCTCGGTGGGCACCTCACCATATGATGCTAATATAACTCATTTTCACTGCTGCAGATGGCACAGGGACAAAGAGAAATACCTTGCATAATGCAGACAATGCCAAGTTGTCTCTTTCTGAAAGCAGCAGCAAGAAGCCTGGAAACGTTCCCAGATTATGCATCTGTCCCCAAGTTATACTTTTTTATTTGGAAAAGGGGACCAAACAGCAGCGACATACACAGGATTAATGGCTTATTCTTTCCACTCCAGGCCCAACCAATCTTCTAGCTTTCTCTTACCATCAATTTAGTTAAAGAAAACAGGCTGTATGTAACCAATGCAAAACCCATAAACTCTTTAAAATATCATTTTGGAAGAAAAAGCAAAGCAAAAAAAAAAAAAAAAGCAAAGTGTTCTGCTTATATACCGCCCCATAGTGCTTCAAGCACTCTCTGAGTGGGCTTACAATTTAATTATGCAGGCTACACATTGCCCCCAACACAGGCTCGGTACTCATTTTACCAACCTCGGAAGCATAGAAGGCTGAGTCAACCATGAGCTGGCTACCCGGGATTGAGACCCATGTCGTGAGCACAGTTTTAGCTGCAGTGCACGCATTTAACCACTGCACTGCAAGGAGGGATGGGAAGGGAAGGAGGGGAAGAGGTGTATCAAAGAACAAAGCAAGAACATCTCAAAAGGACAGATTAAAATCTCTCTCTCTCTCTCTCTCTCTCTCTCTCTCTCTCTCTCCTCTATCTATCTATCTATCAGAAATAACAATTTTATTTTCCTGTTGCCTGTGAAATATTAAAGATACTGTCATCTGTTCTCTTGACTTGGACAATTACAAAAAGGCAACTGTGCAAGAGTCTTGCCCCTTTGGCAGGCTTTTTTCATACAATCAGTCCTGCACTGGTTGTAAAAGCAGGCACAGATTGGATATGTGACTGCTGCGCCATTCTAGCACCTGCATATTTTCTCAAGAGGATTTTGGTCACTGAATTACTGATATATTATTAAGTGCTACACCACTGATTACACCATTGCTCTCCAATAGTGAGATCAAAAATTTATATAGCAGACAGGGTAAATGAAAAAAAGTCTGTTAACACACACCTACACACTATAATCCTGTTTCTGCTATTGAATTCTTCCTTAGAATGATTTCACGTTGTTTTAGCATAGCTTATGAATGAATGTGAGAAGGTTAGGTCAATAGCAACAGACAAAAATCTCTGTTCTCCCTTGCTACACATTTATATTTTGAATGTGTTGCATTAGTGCAGATAATTAATGAATCTCACAAAGCAGGTACAACGGCTTTTGCAATCTGACGTGCAACATAAAGTGGCACTTCCCAGACACTACCAAGTCATATGCTCAGTACATTATGACTAACCAGTACCCACTTGAACAAAAAGCATAAGGCACTATTTCTAATACACACTTCATCGTCCAAATGAAAGATTCTGCAAGCCACATTCTACTCCTAGAATGGTTAAACAGATCACATCCCCTTCTTTTTTGTCATATTGACATCATGTTGTTGCCAAATCAGGATGTACTTATTTTAAAGAGCCTGTAGAGTGTAGAGGTTGAGGACTGTGACTGGCATAGCTTTTACCACAATGGTTTTAATATCTGAATGTTTCAATTTTGTGCTGGAGAGTTTTAATTTATTATTATTATTATCTTGTATTTTTAAAAAAAAATTCAGTGGGCTGTAAACAAACAAACCCTTCCTCATGCTTTTCAACCTATCACTTTACAAAAGTTTCATTGCTACCAGTGCAAGATACCAGCATTTGTTTTCCTTTTCCTACAACAATTATTTCTGGTAAAAGTCAGATTACACCACACATGGAAAGGAAAGAGGGAAGCCATAGGGAATGGTTAACCAACAGCACTAGGTAAGGTATTTTGGGCTGGTGTCCAGATTTGCTTAGAAACTTATGATCTTGGACTTTCTTGGAACAATTGTTCATGACATTCCTTTTGTTTCCAGGCAGCTAAACTTTTTTCTGCTAGAACAGGTATTTTTGTAGCAGGCCAGCTCTCTGACTTCTGGGCTTGAGCGAGGAACAGACTCTCATATTTCATAGAAGGGGGGAATTTTCTGAAGGTATTCTAGAGGATTTCAGTACTGAAGTTATCTCATCAAAGGCAATGGCCAATCAGCACCTTGATCTTTTTTTTCACCTTGATCTCATCCAGGGTAACATACCTCTATTGCCAAGTAGAGATAGGCATAAAACAAAAATATAGATTTTTGTTAGCAATGAATTTTTCAAGAATTTTTCAGATGAAATGAAACTATTCGTTAATGGCTTCCCTGGGGCCCAGAGGCACCAACATTGCAGGGGAGGGGGGCTATTAGCCGCTTCCCAATTGAATGAGAAATGATTTTCTCCTGGGGGGACACCATCTCCAAATTGGGGAGGGGGGTACTTATGGGGAGGAGTCCAAAGAAGTTACCCTGCAATTTTGGTTCCTCTAGGATAAATTGTTTTGTTCCTAGAGGAAAAAATGTTTCATTTTGTTTCATTTCATAACAAAACAGTTCATTACATAATGAAATGAGGAAACAGTGTTTCATTTTTCATTTTATGCCCATCTCTATACCCATGTTTTGGGTGCTTTTTTTGGCAAATTATGAGCAGTAAAGTTTGACAGTAATAAAGGAACTACTGTCTTTTCCTCCTCCCAATATCTAGTCAGTTTGCACCCTTACGTTGTATACTATGGGCAAAATAATCTGTGCATGATTTACAGTATTTAAGGCCTCACCATTTACAACTACATAGCTTTCACACTATAATAGTGAAGGCGAGACAACACCCACACCCTGGTCATGCTTCTTTAAAAGTTGAGAGAACTGTAGTGTGACCTTAATTCACGGTGATGTCTCTTTTTAACTTTGTTGAAAATGCATACAATGAAATAAAGTAAAACTTTTTTTAGTAAATACTGCATGAAGACTTGAACCCAGATGGAAACACTTCCCATCTCTAAATATTAAGAAAGATGAGAACTGGAACCAATAGAATAGTTTCTTTAGATAAGAACCCGACAAATAATTTACCATAGATACCAAACAATGTAAAGACATTACTTACACCTGCCGGTCCCGATACAACTTGTTGACTTTTTCCCATTGGTAAGTAAGCTGTGTCAGCTTCTCCTGTATTCTTGCAGCTTCTCCAGGTGTGGCACTTTTCAAAACGGCTATCTTCTTATTGCGAATTGCTTCAAACTGACCTGAGTATCTTCCTAGGCTGTCTTTAATTTTCTGTAGTGCCATATTAAACAGTAACAGCAACAATAAAGGAGAGAGGGGAAGAGAATGATAAAGAGACTATGAGGTACAATGGAAAGGTAGCCACCAGGTGTTGTCTAAAATTACATAATGCAGAATATGTTTGGAGAGGCACATACCAAAAACTATATAAAAACTATGAGGTAGTGAGGGATGTGAATGGTGGATAGGGAAAGTTATGACATTTTAGAGTGAAAAAATGTATGGTTGAGGGGGAGTAAAGGAAGATGTGTATTTTGTGGATTTTCTGCTATCTCACGACCACTAAAAACCGCTTCAAACTGCTCAAAGATGCGGTTAATAATATTGTGTCCCCACTGTCAGCAGGCTTTAAAGGGGAAAAAAATGCAGCCACGCCCACTTAAGTGCAACCCAGCGAGTTGTACAAGTACCTGGTCTCAAGGTGGTACAAAGCTTGTCTAATTTCCAATGCTGATTTTTAACCAGTAGTTGAGTCTGTGGGGACTCAGAAAATCTGCATCAAAATCTTTTCGTTCTGCTGTGTTGCGGTTCCCGCTCATAGAGACACAAAAGATGTGGTTCTTTAAACTGCCAATGGGGGCACAGGAACCACATTTTCAACCATGTAACTGTTCTGAAGGAAAATCCGCATTTTACTTTGATCTGGATTTTCTGGCTGTGGGATAGCAGCCTCTGAGACAAGAGTGAAGTCTTTCAAAACATGGTCTCTCTGTGTGTGAAGTTTTGAAACTACATTTTTAAACTAATGCTAAACGTAATTCTATCACCAGCTGGAGCTTGTGACAAAGCCAGCTTATCTCTGAGTGATCCCTCCGGCACTAGAGAAATCATGCTTATTCATTTGGTTGCTCTTATCAAAGTTGTGTCAGATTGTGACCACTGACCTCACATTTGCTTGTTGCCTGGGAGCACAACTTTCTGTTTGTCTATGGGTTTTTTTCAATGTTCGCTTAATTTTAGATTTTTAAAAAATCTTAAACTGTTTGAATCAGTGCTTATTCTCCATTCCATCGGGGATCATATAGATCTTCTGATCCTTGTCTGCCTGCATTCATTTTGGACCCCAGGAAGCTACACCTGGTACTTAATGGTTAATTTATGTTAATTTACAGAAACTGTATAATATTTTGCATGTTAAAAATGAATGTATTCCCCAGTCATAATGAACCCGGATTATCAAAACAAGTAAAAAACCCTCCTGTTTAAACACCCTTGGGCGTGTGCATGCATATACCTTCCCTCTTCACTTCTCGACTCTCCTCTCTTTCCTATCTCTTTCTCTTTCTCTTTCTCTTTCTCTTTCTCTGTCTCTGTCTCTCTATCTGTCTGTCTGTCTGTCTGTCTGTCTGTCTGTCTGTCTGTCTGTCTGTCTGTCTGTCTGTCTGTCTGTGTCTGTCTCTGTCTCTGTCTCTCTCTCTCACACACACAGACACACACACACACACACAAGAACATAAGAAGAGCCGTGCTGGATCATGCCAAGGGTCCATCTAGTCCAGCTTCCTGTATCTCACAGTGGACCCACAAGATGCCTCTGGGAGTGCATGAGACCAGATATCTGTCTCCTGATACCACTCCCCTGCATCTGGCCTTTGAAATACCCTATTTTTATAAGACTGGAGATTACACAGCGTCATCATGGCTTGTAACCTGTGATGGACTTTTCCTCCAGAAATCTGTCCAATCCCCTTTTGAAGGCATCCAGACCAGGTGCCATCACCACATCCTGTGACACGGAGTTCCACAGACTAACTATATGCTGAGTAAAGAAGTATATTCTTTTTTCTTTTCTCACTGTCCCAGCTCTAAATTTGAGTGGATGTCCTCTAGTTCTGGTATTTTGTGAGAGGAAGAAGAATGTCCCTCTATCCACTTTACTCATGTCCTGCATAATTTTGAATGTTTCAATTATATCCCACCTTAGGCGTCTTTTTCACCAGACTAAAGAGCCCCAAATGCTGTAACCTTTCCTCACAAGGGAGATGCCCCAGCTCAGTAATCATTTTAGTTGCTCTCTTCTGCACACATGATTTTGCTCTTGCCTTTTTATAAATTGATATGTATTGCAAGAACTACAGAACTTGTGGCCAAATTCCTTTTCTCTGCCCAAAAAATACAAAAGAGAATTCTTGCACTTAACTAATTTTAAGCCTCCTTTAATTATTTTTATGAATTTATACTGTATTTTATAAGGCTTTTGCTCTAGAATAAAATTGATTCATTGACTGATATGTAAGTATGTATTGTATGGGAATACTACTTCTTTCACAGCTAGAGGCATTTCCAAGTTGTTGATGTGCTGTTCAAGATACTCCAATCGGCCTAACAAAAGTGCACTCTGCTTTTAATTCATGGAAAAGAAGAGGAAAGAAAGATTTGAGACCCCATTAGTTTGGAAAATAGGTATGCAGTATGGCTTTTGAAAAAGTGCAGACAAAGGATTAGCATTTTCAATAGCCACATATTTTTGGTGTCTTTCCATGATATCAAGAACTTTCTCAAGTGGTTCAACCATCTTCAGCCATTTGTGTCCCAAGCATCTATCAAATATTTTATTCCTGACAAATCAATTTGAAAAATGACTGCATTCAAATAGCTTGTACTGATTGTACATAACTTAAGTGTTGTTCAGCTAAAGGCAAGGATTTAAAACTTTACCATTTAGCATTTGGTGTGTGAAACTGAGTTTTTCAACTTTTCCTAGGCTTACTTGATAGAATCCAGATGTGAACTTCTTTGACAAAAATGCAAATATATTTTTGGAAAACAAAATATGTGCAGGATGAAGCATTGTCCTGGCATGAATACCAAATTTGTAATCATATTTCAGTTTTTATACTGATATCCTAAACAGGAAAAATGCAGCTTGTGGCATTCATGAATGGCAGAAAAGAGACACTGGTTAATCATAGTCTTAAATATGTACTAGATCTATGAATCATAATATTTTCTGCAACTTTCGTAAATCCAGCACATTTAAAGAGGATTATGAATGCATTCTTGCTGGGAGAATGAAAGGTTCCAAGTGATTAATGAACATCTAGCATAAACAGAAATGATGAGGATTTCAAAGGAGACCTACGGGATTTACATATATAATCTTTGAGACTAAGGATATACAAATCATAGCCAAAATGATTATGATTTCTTTTGGGTGGTGTTGGATATTTTTAGAGTAAATTTCTTTTATGCACCTGTACACAAAGCTCATCCTTCCAGAAAGAAATATTCCTTTACACATTAGTAGTACCTTTTTGGAACCATTGGGTTGGGAACCTCTGGATTTAAATACATATTTAGTATGGAAACTGATGGACAATGCAATGTCATGGTGAGATAAATGAATCCACTGTGAAAGTGGGGCTTCTCTGAGTGAATTTGCTTTAGCCAACCACACAGGAATCAGAAATCAGATAGGTCTGCTATGGCCATTCGGATTTGAAGGAAGGCATGGTTATATATTCCAGAGCTATCTCAACAAGCACTAAACGGGGCATGTTGGAAATGTCTTCACTGACTCCTCACTCTTCCCCACCCACCTTGGTCACTTAGGTGCTCTACCGCTACTATATGTCCAAACCTTTAAAAAATGAATCAGGAAGGAAAGAGGAAAACAAGGAAGAGGAAAACAAGCAGATCCAGGCACTATGTTTAGGGAAGAGAGTTTACAAGTGACTTCCCTATTTTTGCTATAGCCAGGTGAGTGGATGGCTCGGTGGTGGGAGGAATTGCCATGATCCATAAGGACCTCCATTTTGCTCCTAAGGAAAGCTATCTGTCCCCCTGACACCAGTTTTGATGGTCCTGCACATTGTAACACCATATTCTTATAAATGGTTCAACCTTCATAGAGTTATGGAAGCAAAATGATTTTTGAATGCTCTACAGGAGTTTCCAGTTAGCCATCTGGTCAAGGTCTTGGCCTCCTTTTGGGGGACCACTTTCATTTGTCGTGCTGATGTGAACAAGACATTTGACACCATCCCACTACAATTATTCATGATCCCTGTACACTATGGCTGAAAAAAATCTATCAGGGATGGATTGTCTGAGTAGGTCAAGGTGGTGGTAAATGTCTCATAATGTCAGGGGATGGTGTCTTCTGTACTGAATGAGGCTGGGGTTAGCTTTCTCTGGAAGAAGAACTTTCTGGACCCAGAGTACGGTATATGACAACTGTCATCTCATTGCAAATATCCCCCTTTTGGACAAGGTGTGCTGGCTGGGAAGTTTCAGACATTCTGGGATGAAATTAATTATCTGGACCTATTTCAATCTACTTTCAGGCAGGGGTTTGGAACCAAAATTATCTTATTTGCCTTGGCTGATGACCTGATCTGGGCAAAAGATAGGGGGGGCTGTGGCCCTATTGATCACCCTTGATTGCTTTTCATACCATAAAAGAGCTGGCTGAACAGCTGTATCTCTACCTGGAAACCCCTGAAAGGAATTGCCATAAGTCAAAATTGACTTGAAGGGACATTCGTCTTTTGACACCAGAGATCATGGTATCATCTTAGACCATCTGTTCAGGGAGGGATAGGGACAACATGCCCACCACCCATGCCTGGGTCACCTCCCAGTCAGGCTACTTCAATGCATTTCATGTGGAGCTGCCTTTGAAGATTACATGCATGCTGCAGTGTGGGCCTACTCTAGAGTGACTTACTATGCCTAGCAACAAGATTTTAGCTAATGGGGATAAAAAGGTGACAATAAATTTCTTGGGAGTTAAGTATTTGTTGACAGACTGTCTCAGTGTCTTAAACTAGTCTGCCTTGAAGACAATAGGTAACTCTGAGAATTCTTCACTCCCTTTATATGTGCTTACCATGCCATCTCTTTGATCAAAGTTATGGTACCAGCAACACCTTTGCATTTCCCTCAGCACATTATTTTAGGTGGCATTTTCTAAATAGGTCAAAACGTCTTATCAAAATAATACAAAGTCTTGAGTTTAGAAGTCTTTAGTTCTCTATGTTGATTCAAATGGCCTATTTTAAATTACAGTACTATCCATTCCACTGCAATCCCATTATAATAAATGAAAGAAGATATGTCTTTCTCTGCCCTTAATATAAATGAACAATGAGATGTTTGGGAAAGAATATGAAATGCACCTATCTGGCTAGGGATAGTATCTTTCACAAATGAGGTTCTGTGAAGAGGTATTCTAGAAATACATCAGGGAAATACAGCTGTAACTAGTTTACACTTTTAATCTAACTATAATTTGAGTACTTTCTCTTCTTAATTAATTCAGCTAGTGTTTCCTGAGAAAAGAATCATCTTTAAATGTCAGACTGCATCATTTCCAATCGCAACATGTTGCATACGCTTACCAGTTCTTTCCTTTGAATGTTTCAATTTAAACACTATGTGTTTGATTCAAAAATCTTCCCCAAATGCATATTAAAATGTTCTTCTGTTTAGTACTACCTTGAAAATTGAACAGGGGCAAAAACTATTCACAATTTAATTCCAAACTTTCTTCAGTGTGCAGCTATACAATTTATGTACTATGTTCCTATTTTTATTCTACAATGAAGAAAATGATGAATGATTTACCGGGAAATAAATATTCATTCATTACAAATCTCAGATCAAAATCATATCCTTTTCCTGGCCATATGAGTTTGCAAGATCTATTTGGCTGCTGTGAGAGATTTATTTGCAAAGAAGATGGAACTTTGCCCACTACTGCATCTCTTGACATTTTAATAGTTCAGCTAAATTAAACCCAGGGCAACAGTTACTTGAAACTGTGTCAATCAATATCATTAAAGTTGGTATATGGTACAATAATATAAAATGCATGTCACTGAACAAGTGATTAGTTATGGAAATAAATCATACTAAGATATACACATTATTAAGCAGAGAAGCACTAATAAGGGTCTGCTCAACTGCCACTGCTCTTGTTTCAGGGCCACCATTCCTCTGAGCAGCAAAGGCACTATCTTTAATGCCCTAGAAAATCCATAAGCAAGGAACAAGTGCTTGCTTCTGTTTCTCCTCCTCCTCTTCCTCTTCCTCTTCCTCAATAATTTATATGGCATTTAACAGTTTTTTAAACATCGTCATCAAGACAAACTATTGTTAATAAAGAAGGAAAAATATGAAGACCAGTATTTTCAGAGGTACCCTACCACACCTGCTAGATAAAAGTCATCAGGTCCCTGCCACAGGCAAGGAGACCAACAAAGACATAGAAGACTTGGCTAGGTGGTTCTACTGAAGCAGGCTGGGATGGCTAAACAAGGTAACGTAAGGTTCGGTAGAGTTCTAGCAAGTATGTCATATGCAGTGATCCTTGAATTAATATGGCATATACACCTCTATGACCCTATTTGGCCCACCTCCCTTTAATGGCAGAAAGCTCTGCTTTGGTTCAGTCCCAGTGACTGTACATGCAGGAAAGAAACTAAAATGGAGAAATCTTATCTGCACTCCTGAAGGCAGCCAGGAAGGTCCAGGTAGGAATGCTCTGTTGACAGGCAATTACATCACTTGTTCACCAACAGAAGGAATGAACTAGCCTATCTCCTTGCTGATTAAACAGTAGTAAAAATGTCGGTGTAGTTACCATCCCAATTCTACATTCTCTGACCAAAGAAGGATTCCATGGTGAGAGCTCAGTTTGGCCCCACCCATTGGCTAGAGAAGGACTAGCTCCTCCAACGGAGCAGAGGCTGGATGGCCATCTGTTGGGATTCCTGGGATTGAGGTTCCTCCATGGCAGGAGGTTGGACTAGATGGCCCTTGAGGTCTCTTCCAACTCTATGATTCTATGATTGTATGCATGCTTACCATGCACTTTGTTTTCCTTTAACAGCAAGTATGACTGTGAATCTGAAGTTAGGTGGAGTCTTATCGTTTAAACGCTACACAGTGGTAAGAAAACTGTAGCCTCTTTATCTGTTAATTCATGACAGTTATTTGGGAACTCTGATAAATTTTATTTATTTGTATTTTGTATTTATATCCCACTTATCTACTACATGTAGTACTCTAAGCGGCTAACAAAGCAATAAATGCAAATCAGCTACAAAGAACATCAAATAAAACGAAATCAACATGAACAATAAAACATCATAAACATATAAAAAAAACCTCCAGCATCCCAGCATGCGGAGGTACAAATCCTAGCAGATTAGAATTAAACAGATGGCGGGAAAGGGAATCCCTAGGAGGTCTTGATTTTTTCAAAGTCCTCAATCACAAAGAGTTTTCTGGAAATCTCTATGCGTCATCAGTTAGATTGCTATGCACTGTCAGAAGGTACTGTTGAAAATACCAAAAGGTCCAAGTGAAATTTTTGGAATGACTAAAATAGCAGTTGTACGCTATTTTCTTTGTATTTTCACATTTTGGTTTATTTAGAGAAGATTTACACTAACCATTTCCAAGTTGTCCTCCAGGAAATGTGGCTATTTCCAGGTAGGACTATAGACTGCAAGGAGCACTGAGTTACAATGCCAGGATGGACAAATAATCTCATCTGGTTCCAGTGTCCTGGGTCAAGGAATTATTATTTGATTTCGTGTTCCCTAATATTTGCTCATGATGTTCACCCCTATGCTTTTAAATGTGTATTTGTGGTTGCACATGCAAAAATAGAGTGAAAGGGGTCTTCCACTCAAAGCTACGCTAGTAAGAAAGCATTACCCCAAAAGACCTATGAGTACATGACAAGAAAAGGAAAGATTCACATCCTTACATATTATTAAATGAGTCGAGATTCCTACCTTGAGGCACTCTTCTTGTCTGACAAGATCCTCACAGTCCCTGCCTTGCAGGCTTGGAGAATTAAGGAGGTCTTCTACTTCAGACAAACCTTGCAGAAGTTGAAGTATCTCTGCCAGGTATGCAGAAGGCACATATGAGGTTTCCACAGCCGCACCTTCAGACATCACCACAGTTGTCTCTTCAAAAACAGTTTGCTGGTACGGAGATATAACAAAAGTCTTCTTTTAGTTTCAACAAAATAACCACAGGACTAGCAAAAGGTAACACACAACACGACCTTTTGAGCCCCATGGGTGTCAATGTGACAAAACACACACACACACAGAGGAAGACACACACACACACACACACACACACACACACACACACCACCTTAAATTGTATAAACATGAGGAGCACCTCCTCCTAATCCATTTGAATCTATAAATGTCAATGCTTCCTGCAGGGATGTTCACTTTTATTGCACTCTTAACCCACATACTGTGGTATGTAAAAAGAACTAATGCACTGCACGAGTTTTGATAGGTATTAAGAGCTAGGAAACATTGTGTACAAAATGGTCCTATGGAGATGAGAAAAGGGCATACATGTAAAGCTTCCATCAGCTTTCCCTAGCAATTTATTCAATATAAATTGAGAAACAAACATGCTAGATGGCATATCCCATCGAGGAAAGCCCACCACAAAGTGCCAAAAAGCAGTGCCAAAGGGACCGAATTGGCAATTACAGGCCCATTACCAATATTCCATTTATCAGCAAGGTAGTTGAGAGTGTGGTGGTGAATCAGCTCCAATGGCTTCTGGATGAAACTGATGTCCTCAATCCATTTCATTTGGGGTTCAGGCCACGCCATGGTATGGATTCGACATTGGTCATCCTGCATGATGACCTTTTGAGGGAGGCCAACGGGGCAAATAATTTTTGGTTCTCCTTGATCTCTCAGCGCATTTGATACCATCAACCACGGTATCCTTCTGGGGAGGCTTTATGACTTAAGTATTGGGAGCACTGCTTTGCAGTGGTTCCTCTCTGGATTATCATCCCCAGGGAGTTCCGCTGGAGGAGATGGCCTCTGCCCCCTGGTCCCACAATTGTGGGGTGCCGCAAGGGTAGGTTATCTCCCTTATTCTTCTTAACATCTATTTGAGGTTGCTGGGGGGAGGTCATCAGGAGGTATGGGGTTTTGTGTCATCGGTACACTGATGACACCAGCTCTATATCTCTTTTTTTCCATCTGCAGTGGATGCTGTTTCATCCCTGGATGCTTGCCTGGAGGCTGTACATTACTGGGATAGATGAGGGTAAATAGACTGAGGTTGAACCTAGGCAAGACGGAGGTTCTCTAGGTGGTGGCACCGGGTGTTGGTGGTTTGGGAAGCCAACTCAGTTTTTGGGGGGAGGACAACTCTCCCTGTGCAGGATGAGGTGCGGAGTCTGGGCATAGTACTCGATCCTGTGCTTTCCATGGAGGCTCAGGTGGCATCAATGGTCCGATTCGTCCATTTTCACTTTAAGCAGATTGCCCGGCTCTGTTCCTTCCTGGACCGTGGTGCTCTCACCACATTGGTCCAGGCACTCATAGTATTGAGATTAGACTACTGCAATGCTCTTTACATGGGGCTGCCCTTGAAATTAATCCAGAGGCTCCAGCTGGTGCAAAATTCTGCTGCTAGATTAGGGTTAAGTAAATTACAACACATTACCCCTATGCTGGCCACACTACACGGCTGCCAATCCAGTACTGTATTGACCTCAACATTCTAACGATGACATACAACAAAGACCTAAACAGTTAGGAGCTTCTTATCTATCAGACTAGCTCCTATCACAATGTCCTGCCTGTTGTACACATTCATCTCAGGTGGGTCATCTGAGGGTTCCATCACGAAGGAGGCTCATAAATCCTTAATGAGGAATTGAGCTTTCTCAGTGGTGGCTCCTCAACTTTGGAACCAACTCCTGCCTGAAATCTGTTTGGCCCCTACATTCTCTGTTCTTAAAATACATCTTAAGACCTGGCTATATAGAAAGGCTTTCCCTGGCTATTAGTTTGTTCTGCTGAAAAACTGTCCAGAGTAGCTAGTTGGCATGGTATAGAAATCTACAGTAGTCCCCCGCCACAATGCAGTTCATATAATACAGTCTCAGTATATCACTGATATTTTCTTTAAAGCAGTAAACTTCCAAAGAGAGGATCTTAACCCCCTCCTAACATCTCAGCAAACTGACCTTGGGCTCTTCCTGGCAGTGCATGCCAGCAACAGCAGCCCCAGGTCTGTTTGCTAAGGTGTCAGGAGGGGGTTAAAATCCTCTCTTTGGAAGTGCACGCCAACAGCAGCAGCCCAAGGTCTGTGCTGAGATGTCTGTATTTTGCAGATTTTCCTTTATCACGGGTGGATCAGGAACCTCTCACGATAAATGGGGGAGTACCGTAACAAACAAACAAACAAACAAACAAACAAACAAACAAACAAACAAACAAACAAACAAACAAACAAACAAACAAACAAACAAACAAACAAACAAACAAACAAACAAACAAACAAACAAACGTGCCAGGCTTTTCTGTGGAACCTCTGGAATCAGCATAATTTATTCAGATTCCAATAATTCATTTTGCATTTCAACATTTTTGCCTTCTGTAAGTTACTTGTATTTGCCATTTTCTTTTGAATGTTAACAGTGCAGAAGTATTCACATTACAGTCATATGCTGGCCCCAGACTCAAGGGTGGTTGGTAAAATTCATTATTCCACAGTGCAAGCAGTCTGTGCAAACAAACAACAGGGTGAATTTAGTTTTGCTGCAGCTACTCATCCCCATGCTGTAGCCTTAGAAATGTAAAGAGGTTCCTAACAGGCTTGTATTTAAAGAGGTTCTATGGAACTGCTTAGACCATTGAGTTAACAGCAGCAGCTGTGTGTACAGATGCCCTCAAGTCAGTAATGCCCAAGCCATTTGCACATGTTTGTCAATAAATAGTACATGTCAGAGGAGTAATTCTCAGATAGTGATTATGAGTGACCTAGGCTAAGAGCCGTGATCATGTCACTGACAAAAACTTTTAAGTAAACCCTCAATATAGGTATATAACAACTTCTATTTTCTTGAGCTACATCTGATTAATTACAAGACTTTCATGTTCTTTATGGGATATATAACAGCAAAAAGGTCCTTGATTTCAGTACTGGGATTTTTTAAGTCTTAAATAAATAAATTAAAGGTCATTTGTTCTCGGTCTTGTTTTTAATAAACAATATTGTTTCCACAAACTTGTCTGTAAAAGAATTTGAAAGGTACAGGTTTACTATGTGTCACCAATGATGTTCTGGAGCAGCCATTCTAGAATTACAGCAGGCAACTATAGCTGCAACTAGCTACATTCATAATCTAAGTAGAATTTTAATACTTTCTGTAAACAATTAATTTGGTCATTGTTTTCTGAGGAAATAAGAATCAGCTTTAAATGTCAAACTGCATCATTTCCAGTAATGTTTTCCCTTATTTAAATGGCTAGCCATTTAATTGTGCCATTTTATGCCAACTTTGTTGTTCAATATTCCACAATCTTTTATTTTAAAATACAGTACAAAAATGATTCCTGTTCCCTACAGTGAAATCTTCCATACTATTGAGATCACAGCTCCATAACAGCAAGCCATATAAACACAGCTGCCCTCTTCCAGACAATGCTATTCAACCATCTTTTGCTGTTTTGCCAACTGGCTCCAACATGCATTAGTAGCCTTTTATAAACCTGCATGCACAGGATGTGATTTTAAGTCCCCCAGAGTCACTATTCATTCTAAAATCCAAGCAAATCTAGATCTTCAACGTAAAAATGCACTGACATTATCACCTCAACATTTGCAAACAACTGTCCTTGGCTTTGAGCCATTTACTGAGTTTTAACATTGCTGCCCCCCTCAACACATTCATTCTGATACAATTAATAAGGATAAAAGATGCCCTGTGGTATCATTCAGTGAGCAGTAGAATACACTCTGCTTGTAAACTAACCCCATTTGAGGAACACTGGGATTCTCAATGGGCTTGGAAAGTACAAGACATGTACAGTACAATAAATATCAAACCAACTATATGTGTACTTCTAACCCCAAACAGTAGAATTCTCAAGGCATTTTCAAATAACCCCCAACTAATTCAATGCAGGATTTTTATTTAACTTGAATACATTAGGGTTACAGTAATCCCCCATTTATCACTGGAGATAGGAACGCAACCCAACCAGTGATAAAGGAATATTCGTGATATGCTGCCATATTTGTGATATGTGGTCATGACTGGGGGGCTGTCTGGAGCCTCCTACACTTACCTTAGGTCTGGCACTGCCACAAACAGGCCTCTGATGGGTCTCCCAGGCCTGTTGGAGAACCCAGAAGTGGTTTTAGGCAATCCTGAAAGCACTTCTGATTTTTTGGAAACCACTTCTGGGGCCTCCAATGGCCCGGGAAGTTCACAGAAGGCCCGCTCTGGGCAGTGCAGGAAGCCTAAAAGAGGGCCACACAGCTTGCCCCTGGTGTCCTTGCAGTTCTACAATATACCAGAACAGCAGTATATGAACTGTGAAATGATGGGGGATGACTATAATCAGATTTTAGTTATATCTGTAAACACACACATAGGAACCTCTGCCTTTCTGAAAGTCATCGACTTTGTATGTTTCATTGATTCATTGGGATGAATTGAGTTCAGACTTACTACTGGATTTCAATTGTTATTTGATGGATGACCAGGTTAAGATAATTTAAATCTGGAGTAAAAGAAAATACTCTGTAGTATCTTAAAACAGATAAATTTAGTTAACATCCTTTTCTACCCACCCACCCCTAAAAGTCAGGATTCTGAATTAAGATTCACTAATTTTATCACTTCAGATAAAGCCACAAACATCATTTGAAATTAGACATCTGGGAACATTTAAAAGAAAAATGGTATTTGTTGTAACTGCAAAAATATATTTGGCCACAGGGTGAGATTTCTATAATATGTTACTTCTTATTTTTGGAACGATTTGGAGAGATTAATGATCTAGACAAACCAGATGGTGGTTCTCACATGTCATCTTAATAACATTATAATAAGGGCAGGAATCTTTTGTCTCTTCTAATTACTCATTGATATGTCCTAGCTTTGATAATGAGCATTGAATGATTTCACTTGTAGTTCTTTCATTAATCAATTTCACTATGGGTATCTCAATTTTTTTTTTAAAAAAATACAGTACTTTGAGATTGTTCTTGTTTTCATTTCCATTATTTAAGACTGAGTATGCAGAACTTGTACTAGCTCTGGATTTGGTGGAACCAACCTCTTAGTATTCTTAAAAACAGCATAATAATTTAAGAGAATTGACAGATATAAATGGTGAGGATGCACAGCTGTTTTTAAAGTAGCGATTTGATACCTTCCAAAGCTCATTATGTACATAGATATATTCAAATTAATTTAAGGTTGAGGAGGGATGCCAAGAATGCCCATATGCTATCTGTTCTCTCCTGCATGAATATTCTCTATAATCAACAATCTCAGAGGGGGGAATCTCAGAACATATCTTAGTTTTGTTTTGTTTTGTTTTTTGCTTATTTTGAATAATAATAACTCTTGGTGATATTAAAATAGGATGGGATGTCAGCCCTGCCATGTCAGGGATAAATGAAGAAGGCAATTTTATCCAATTGGTGCTACAAGTGATAGCCACTCCTTAGGAAGCAAGATAGCCTGACCTAGCACCATAGTGGGTCCAATGAAGAGTGGGTGCATTCTAATTTGCGCTCAGTACAAGACTGGCAAATGCCATTTCATTCCAAAAACGTATGGTGAACCATTCAAAAGACTTATTTCAGATTGCTGATATCTGGTCCTAGAGCACCAGACTATCCAGACAACAGACCTATTCAGCACAATAGAGTATGGCCTTCAATAGGCTTAAATAGGTATGCCTAATTGTGCACCTTTCCTTTCTATCACTGCTTTTTTCTCATGTTCGTCAAGAACTGTGAAGGGGAGATGTTTCTGCTCAAATGGAGATTCTCCACTCAAGAAACCAGATTTTCAAGTATTCTTGGAACCATCAAAAAGGGGGCAGAACAAGGTGCTCCGCACTGAGCTTTTTAGCAATACTAGACTCTATAAAACCTACCAAAATACAGTTGCAGTTTTTAAACTATATTATAACTTGGAAAATCTGCCAGTTGTAGATGGGGTTCCAGTTCATCAGAAAAAAAAACAGATACAATTTGAGGGGTGCTTCTGGATTCACAGTTATCATTAGAAGGAGAGATCCCAATGCAACCACCGTTAGTTGGTATTTCTTAGACAAAGCTTGACCACTGTAGTCCACCCATTGGTGATCTTGTACACTGGCATATGCATATGGGTCTATCTTTGTGCTTGGTCTGAAAGCTGCAATTGGTACAAATGTGAAATAAATTCCATGTTCCATACAACAACTTCTATGTAGATGAAATTCATAATTGTTTTGATTCTTACAATGGAATGTCGACCATCATCAATAATTAAAATATATAGGCCTCATCTCAGAAATGTAGGTACTGGACATTAATGGTTGACTCAGCCTTCCACCCTTCCGAGGTCAGTAAAATGAGTACACAGCCTGTTGTGGGGGCAATGTGTAGCCTGCATAACTAAACTGTAAACCACCCAGAGACTACTTGAAGTGGTATGGGGTGGTATATAAGCAAAACACTTTGCTTTGCTTTAATTTTATTGTTGTGCTTTCAGTAAGTAAGAGAAATAGTACGTGCCTCCATCTCTCTTTTTTAATTCTTCATCTTAAGACTATTTTTGTAACAAGTTGTTATCTTGTCTCAATTTACTTGTTTTCTAAATCCTAAGCATTTGTTAAAAATAAGTTTTGTAGAATGGAGCTTTTAGTTAAAAATGTATCCCTCCACATTTTCTTAAGATCTTTCTCTTCAGCTACTATGGCAAATACAGCAGTTTTTAACCTGAGGCATTCTACACAATTGTAACTTTAGGGTTCAACAGGCCTATCTGCAGGTCTTCCTAGACCTGGATCCCCAGATGTTATTGGACTGCAACTCCCAGAAATCCTGGCCAGCAGAACTAGTGGTGAAGGTTTCTGAGAGTTTTAATCAAAGGACATCTGGAGACCCAAGGTCAGGAACCACTGCCCTAGTCTATTTCATGAAAATAATGTGTATCAAATAACAACAAATCTATGAATTTATTTATTGGTGATTATCATGTTCTCATATATACTACAAAATACCTGCAATTAGAACTGTTTTATATATGGATATACCTTTGAGCACATATTAAAGGACTTTTCTTTTTCCTCGGGCCTCTCAATTTTTTCTCGGTTGAGCACTACCTAAACTGGCATTTAAGTTGCAACTTTTCAGATTTCTGGCAATTTCCTATGACCTTCAGTTGTTGATTGAAATGCAAACGTACTCTCCGCAGGCAGAGCATCCTCCATGTCCATTTGGGCTGTGGTTCTAGTCCAGTGCACAACAGATCTTGATAGTTATACCCCATTCTAATAAGCTCTGTAAGTAGGATTTTATTGGTTTCTGTGTACTGTAGTTTGTTTTCAATCAGCACATTTGGTCTACCATAATTCATATACAGAAGAATTATTGTCCCCAATACACAATAGTTTTCTTATAAAAGAAATCAAGAAATACATATTACTGCTTTCGCATAAAGCAAAATAAAGGTACCCGCTTTTAGTGTTATTTCAGTTTAGAAAGGGGAAGAGTGTATTTGTTTCTAACACTAATATGATCACACATTATTATTATTATTGTACAGTATAGCAAATATAATGCATCAAGTGGAATAGCTCAATGTCCTTCTGCTGCTAGGTCCACAGGTCACCTATGATGGTAAGATGATGTGTAGACAATTTAAAAACGTTATTTCCAGCTTTCTGGGTTAGTATCATATTTAGATAGTTGCAGATTGTTTTTCACCTCAGGTCAAAATATATTTTTGTAACAGTACAACCTGAAACTCCTCAAACATGCCATTTATATGGACCTACATACAATTAGCTCCCTAGATGCCCTAAGCACATCCGGTGCCCCCTGATTTCGGAAGCTAAGCAGGGTCAGCCCTGGTTAGTACTTGGATGGGCAACTACCAGGGAATATCAGTTGCTGTAGGCACCTGGAGTAGGAACTGGCAAGCCAATCTAGTATTCCTGCCAAGAAAACTCCATGGGCATGGGGTTATGAAGGGTTGGTCATGACTGTAATGGCACAAAACACACACACACACACACACACACACACACACACACAGAAAGAGAGAGAGAGAGAGAGAGAGAGAGAACTTAAAGGGCATGATTTCGTAACACAAAGATGACAATGTGAGACAGGATACAGTACAGAATTTTGTAGTGTTCACTCTTACACGCTGTAACATTATAGTCAAGAATAGGATATATTCAATTAGATAAAATGTAAGGGTTCATGGCTGTTTGAAATGATGAGAGCCATAATTGTTTTAGTGCACAATTTATTTGAAGGGGGCGCATCTTGGCTTGAACACCCAGGGAAACTGGAAACTAGGATCTCAAGTCCCCACTGTTTTTCCAGGGAGAACAGCCAGTCTGTGTGGCCTTGACCAACACACAGTCCCAGGGCACACCCAACAAGAAAATGCTAGAAAGCATTGCTATATGTCAGAAATGCCTTGACAGCACACTTTCTTCATCATCATCATCATCATCATCATCATCATCATCATCATCATCATC
>JAHTLZ010003399.1:6755602-6766340 GCA_023846285.1 Phrynocephalus versicolor
TCATCATCATCATCATCATCATCATCATCATCATCATCATCATCATCATCATCATCATCATCATCATCTTGTTAGGCTTAAAAGAGCCACTAGTTGTTAGAGGCTGCAAAACAGTAAGTAGCAAGCTTCTTTTTTTCTCACCAGGAAGCCTTTCTCTCCAATCAATGCATCTAAGCAAACTATATTGTAGTGAGTTGTTAAAAGCAATTCTGAAAGCTGTGTTTTATTGAATAATAAAGTGAAAATTACATGGCAAATTGCCCAAAATAATGTATTCAATCATCAAAATTAAAATATTACTTGGAATAAGGAAATAACCTTGTCACCTTGAATTGAATTAATAGGCATGTTTTGGGGGAAATTCCACATAGCACTTAAAGCTTAGATGTTTCAGGCAGATGCACAAAAGCTAGAAATCTGAATTCAGCCTGTTATTATGGTCCTCACTGGCGTACACCACCACTTTGCATGTATGAACCCACTGTAGGCCTAATATCAAACAATTAAAATCCTTCATTTGGCAAAGCAATGCAAAGCCTTCATATCTAAGTGGAATGGCTGGAAGGGAACAGATTCCATCCAATTCTTCCCTGTGGCTTAATAACACATCAAATTTGAAAGAGGATAGATAAATTGTATCACACTGTTCCAACAGAGGTGACTTGATTACTCAAATACTGCTTGGCCGCTCAATTTTCCTCTATTCATTACACACCTGTGTCTATAAAACACTTGTGTGAAGATTCAGTAATTTGCTATTAAAATATGTAAATATACATGTTACACTGTTTCCTGTATGAAAAAACTTCCCTGCTGGTGTCCTGGCTATGATTTCACTGGAAACATCCTCTCAGTGGACTTGTGTTGAAAGCAGATGATGCATGGTTAGACACTCCCCGCCCCACCTCCTCTTGGTTTCTAACAGATAAACAAAATACTGTGCAGAAACTATTGCATAACACATTCTGGTATCATCTCATAAAATGTTCTGAATTAGCCTTTTTTTATAGAAGTAAGATGAAAAATCACACCTGATTAACTCAGTTCTGAACAACTTGGGGGTGAATATCTCCCAGCAAAATCCCAGTCTAACTTACCTGAATACATATTATTTTCCACATTCACATTTTGTGATAAAACCTTAGAACATAATAGAAATGTTAAGCAATCCACCATATAAGGGCAATATATAATTTGGTAATTACTGGGAGACTTTCTCCAGCACCACCCTGACATCTCCTCTTCCTGATGAAGTGAGCATATCTGGCACCCAAGTCCCATGCCTGCAGATCTGCCTACAGCACTACAGTAACAACACCTGCACTTGGGGAGTAATTAACAGATTTTAAAGGTGCTACATTTGTGGGGCTCCATGAGCATAATCTTATGTTTCATTTAAGCCACAACTTATGGCACTGTATTTCTGAATGTCTACATAGCTTTAAAAGCTATGTAGAATTTTCCACAAAACAGGCAGTGATATTGACATCTTGCCATTTGATAAACAGAATATCCCTAGGAGATACAACTGGAAAGTTTAAGAAATGGAACATTAATCTAGATGAACCTGTTTATATGACCCACCATGTACAGGGTGTTTCGCATAGACTGTGTAGAGAAAAGATTTAATCTACAGGACAGAAATGCATCCAAAATGCTGAAATACTGTTGCTTAGTATAAGAAAACCTATAACTTTCATTCTGTTCCAAACCAGCAAATTAAAAAGCCCCTGCCACAATTCTCAAGGCTGTGTGCCAATCCGTGTGCATGCTCTTAGAAATTACACTGGGGACTCTTTATTTGGTGCTTATTTTGTTTGGAATGTGTGACAGAACCCTCACCTATTCTACTCAGCATCAACAGAAAGAAAAAGATTGGCTGGAAGAAGTCAGAAATAAGCTACTGTGCTTAGAATTACTTGAAACAGCTGCTAACTGGTCAGATTCATGAATAACATTTTCATTAATTAAAAGAAATATGGAATAGGTGGAACGGTATAGACCACAGGTTCATAATCTTGGGTAACTCACATGTCCTTGGACTACAACTCACAGAATCCCTGGCCAACCCATATGCTACTCAAGATCTGAAATCTCAACGCTATAACTTTTATGCTTTCAGGTGTGTTGCAAAGTTTTATAAAAATGCTTTGTCAGCTAGGCAAGTGGAGCAAAACAATGGTGCTCTGTCTGTCTGTCCTGAGCTCAGGTAAGTGTAATCCATTTTCTGCCCTTGCTCACACCAGTTTGCTGTATTACTTTGATATTTTAAAAAAATCTTTGGTAGAAGACACAATCATTGTCAATCTTGAAAAATCAGTTACAATCTCTGTGTCAATCCTATTGGCTTAACCAGTTAGACTTCCCCCCCTCAAGTGACTATATCAAACTAAAAAAGGAGCATAAGCTTGCAATAGCCCAAAAGAAGCAAAATCTGATAAAGGAAAGATGGGACTTATTTATCCACTGTCCAGTCCAACAACAGTAAAAAGCAAAGTAAAGCAAAGTGTTCTGCTTATATACCACCCCATACTACTTCAAGTAGTCTCTGGGCAGTTTACAGTTTTAATTACACTATACAGGCCACACACTGCCGCCCACCAGTAAGCTGGGTACTAATTTTACCGACCTCGGAAGGATGGAAGGCTGAGTGAACCTTGAGCCAGGTACCTGGGATTGAACCCAGATCATGAGCACAGTTTTACCTGCAGTGCAGGCATTTATCCACTGCACCACTGGGCTTACCAACATCCCTGACCAACATCCAGTTCTGGATGGGTCCCTGCACATGTCTAGAAGGATCACTTTACCAACATATTATTCAAACCTTACGCTTCAGATTTAGATCCCTCACATTCAATCCTTTTAAAATTATCTAAATGGGACCCAGTAGACATTTCAGAAATCAAAACTCTAATTACCAACTTAAAACTGGGAAAAGCTGCCACCCCTGATGGGGATCATGCCTGAACATACATTAGATAACTGTGTGCTATTGGCCCATCTTGCAGAGAGGAACAATATCATGGGGTGGAAGGGAGACGGTAGCTTTTTTTGACCTAACAGGGGCCTTTGATTCAATCTCAAGGAAATTACTGTGGGCCAAACTGGAAAGGTCCTCAATATTCAAAAATTATATCTCCATACGAGCTGCCAGGTTCATTATGGCCCTGCTGGTTAACTGTCTGATATGATCCTGAACAATAAGAGGGTCAAACAGGGATGTATCCTGGCACCCTATATATTTAATCTATTAACGATTAGAGTGAGTCTCTGAAAAAGCTTGGCCCTCACCAAATCCTATTACTCCTATACTCAGATGATGTTGCAGTTCTATTTCTAACCCAATTGCGACTAAAGAGGCTTATAACCGCCTTTGCAACTTATTGTGACAATGTCTGTCCATCAATATCCAAAAATCAAAGATCCTAGTATTCTGAAAGAGGTGGAAAAGACTGTGTTTGTCCCTTAAAAATGACATTTTGGAGCAGGTCAAAGAATAGAAGTTTTCGTTCAGGCATAACATGAGTAGGGTAGCCCACTGTAATTATTCCCTTAATCTTGCTAAATATAGTTCACTAGCAGTGGCCCAGATTTTTTTAATAGAAGTGGTGAATGCTATGTTCCTTCACCCATCCAAGTCTTTCAAGCAAAAACAAGGGCTCAAATATTATATGGAATCCCTATTTGGATCAATGCATATAACCCCAAAGTTGAAGGAATTCAATCTATGTTTTTGCATCAAATCTTGGGGGTCCCTAACTGCATAGCCTATGCAGTCCTGTGTCTTAAAGTAGGAATAAGCTGCTTGGAAATTAATGTCTGGACTCAGGCCTTAAAGTACTTGCTTAGATTACATTTCTGTGCAGATCAGCTGGGGTATGTGTATAATGTGTTACTTGATTCTTACCAATGCCAGTGGCAATCCTTCATTAAACAAAAATTTTGGTCCATGGGTATCCCTCTTGAACATATCCTGATGCTAGAACAGAAACAGGCCCTAAAAATTCTTACTCAGAGGGTATGCGACATAGAGAGAGGCAGGAACTTCTTTCGCTCCCCTTTGTCACAAGTTGTTTTCCCATCATACAGGACCCGTGCAGGTTACCTAACCTTGCTCGCTCACCACAGGCCTGCAGTGCCTTTATGGTGGGCAGGATGAATATGCAGCCTTCAGCATTTCTCCAGGGTAGGCTCAAGGGAATTCCATACCAAGAGAGATTTTGTCCTTGTCGAAATGAGTCCTCTGAATTTTTTCAGCATGTGCTTTTATTTTGTCCATTTTATGAACAAACCAGGAATAACCTAATATGTCTATTGCTGAATAAGTTCCAAGACCACCCTTTCAGATGGTTAGTACAATACTATCTAATAGACCAGGACTCATCTGTCACAGCACAGGTAGCAAAGTTTTACCTAGCTCTCATGTGCAAGAGGGCAGAGATCATTTCAACCACCCATTCCCCTGACACTCCTATGTATTAGTAGTCTTCATTGTTTTTTCTCCTTGCTCTTACTGTACATCTCTATATATGGGTCCTATACTCACAATAAACTTAATTCAATTTGATTTGCCAATCCTGTATCCTTTCCCAAGCTGCCCGTACTGACATCTCAGAAAATCTGCCATCTACATAGCTTTGTGGTATAAACTGCTTCCCGGAGCTACAGAACAGCAGATAAAACACTACTACAAGAGAATTCACATCACTTTCTTACATTTTTCCTTAAATGTTTTCTACCACTCTGGACTCTTTAGGAAAAAGTTATATATTCCTTCACAGAAAACAAGCTCCTTGCTTCATTCTTCTTCTTTTTAAAACAGAACAGGAATTGTATCGTGTAGATAAAGTAGTAGAGAACTTCAGTTTCCTAATGATTCGCATCCTGAACAGTGAACAAGTACTTATACTGATCTCTTTTATCTATCCTCTTGATTTTTGTTGCCATGGAATTTCTGATGTAAAGATTATTAAAATGTTTTCTGTAGCTAAAAGCAGCTTATAATTTTTAAGCAGGCATGACAAATTTTCAAGTACAAACCAAAAGAGCCTCACAACATCCCTGTGAGGTAGGAAACTTCCAGTTGAAATAAACTATTTACAAATGTTGCAATGATTAAGTTGATTGCTACTGGAGGTACATGCTTATTTACCACACAACACTTTTTTTATCAGATTTTCATGGGAAATACCATTGTTGAAATCAGTCTGTATTTTTATTTTTTATTTTATTTATTTAGCCAAGAACTTAACCCATTAAAATCAAGTGAGTAGTTTATTTGAATGTGAAATTCAAGAAGAGGTAAATTTCCCAAAACAAAATATAAAATATAAAGAACTTCTGCTCTCTCCACATGTTTTTAAACAGAATATTTGAATTGCATGTGTTTTTATTAGAGAGAAAAACATGTGCTTTCCAGACAGTTGCCCTATTAAGTTGAGAAGAATTGTGTCAACACACATAGAAGAAACATTATCTGCTTTGTTCCCAAACATTGATAGATCATACATTATAAGGAAATAAAAGATAATTAAATTTTGCATGGGATGGCAGGTTGAAAACAAATCTTGCTCAGTCGCTCATGTCTACTGAAAAAAATAAACATATGGCAAACTGACAGGTTTAAATTGATAATGTTATGGAAAAAGCGAAGAAAGAAGAACCAAGTCATTGTTTTCCTTTAATGCTACAGTATTTCTGTTTTTTTTATTCTTTTTTTTTTTTAAATTTAAGGGCATTTTCAAGAACATAAGGACTGTAGTGTATTGCAAGATCAAGTGTTCCCTGTTGGCTGACCAGATACCCTGTTTCATACAAGTTGACAAAGCACTGGGAACTCTCATTGTTAGTAGGGTTCTGTTAGTAGCAGTATGTGCAAACACACATGTTTGCTGGGAACAACTCACAATTTGTGCATAGTTGAGTCTTCGAAAATGAGCAAATTTGCTCTCAATATCTCGCCAGCGCTTGCTGAGCTGTATCATGGTTGGTTCCACTGCTTTTGCAGCCCCATCCTTAGACAAGCGATCAGCTTGCCTCTGAACTGCGATCAGCTCTTCCTTCTTCTTCTCCAATTCTCGGTCAATTTCCTATTGAGCAAAACCAATACAGGGCCCAGGATAATTAGCTAACTAGATAATCAACTAAAAAAAATAGCAAAATAATTCTGTAGATTTTTCTTGCCTGATTTTATTGTTATATAAAAAATACACTTATTTAAAAATGTTAATCTACATTTAGTCAGAAGAAGCATAGGTGAGCTTGGGGTGATTTATCTGAGTGGTCTGAGATTTAAGCCAGTAGTGTCCGCTGGAGATGTTACTGAGGCAGGCTAATGCATTAATTGTCGAATTTATCCTAGTACACTGTGATAGGACACATGAAAAGATACTCTAATGCACAGGAGTTACATATTAAATATCCATTGTTATTGTCAGTTCCATTTCTAGTGTTTGTTTTGAAATAGTAACTATTACAGGGAATTCAACAGAGAATGAAGCAAAAGAAGACGATACAAAATAAACAAGGCAATATTTTGACAGCATGTAAGTAAATATTTAACATTTTGACAATGATTCATGAATATGCTCTGATGAAAATGAATGTGCTAACATGGAAAGAGAGTGCATCCATGTATCGGCAACTCATTTGCTCATCTGGAATAAAGATACAGAATTTAATTAATGTTTCTCTTTGAAAACAACAACACTTTCTTGAAGACATTACATTGTTTTATATAAAATGGCATTGCATTTATTTCCTTATCTCACATATCATATTGAAAACAACATTTACATGGCTACAATAACCTGACTAGACTAAGTCAGGGTTGGTTTTTTTTTTGACAAAGCACTATTTAAAATAAAAACAATAAGTACTGAATTCTATTGGTCTCTCTGATGATGCACTTATACATATAAGACACATATATTTTCACATTCCTGTGTTTGTTCTATAAAACTAAGCACAATGTTTTTCGTTTTATTTTCAAACTGGTATTACCTTTAGCTTCTGTTCATCCTGAGGGTCTGGTAGAGTTGCTAACTTTTTCTCAATGTCATCTAGCCACTTCATTAGATCATCAGCCTGTCTCTTATACTGATACCATTGATGAGAAACCTCCAGTGCCTTTTTCCTTCTTTGGGACCTCAGATCCTGTTCACAGTGCAGATGTTATTAGAGTTGAAATTAAAAGCGTAAACTATACATGTTGCTACTGGTGCTGAATCTGATTATTTGGTAAGTGTATATAAAAGGTATAATGTGGAGTAAAGGTTTTTAGTGGAGAACATAAAAGAACCATTAGATGCTTCACAACTGAAATATATGATCATCATCAATTCTTATGAATTAAAGATAAATATCTCCTTAATTTTTTGAAGGCTGGTTGTGTTGCTTTCCATACAAACTCACCCCCCCCCCAGTTCAAAATGAATAGTCGAGACAACATTTGGGTTGAACACTTAGACCACGCTTTATTGATGTAATCTCATTGTTGTGTCTTGTTGATAGGGGGGCTGCTATAATGTGGGGAGCAGTTGGCCCTGGGGTCACTGAAGGACCCTGCCCAAAGGCATTGTCAGGTAGGGTGAGTCCTGCTGGAGTTCATGTGAAAAGAGGGTGCGGGGAGGTCAAGGTCCCCATAAATAGTGCTCTCATCCCACCCCCGTGTGAGACTTGTGAGGCTCAAGTAAGTGTGTCTTGTGCTATTTCATTCAATGGGGGACAATGCAGCCCCAGTCCCAGCGGCAGAACCGCCCCTTCTAAAAGTTTAAACACTATAACTGAAGACAGGACTTGGGTAACGTATATGGTGGCCATCCACATGCTGTTGGGATCCATAAAAGCTCAGTCAGCATAGACAATGTTGAGGACTGAGAGGTGCTGCAGGCCCAAACTCAGAGAACCACAAATTAATCATTTCTCCTTTAACCAAGTGATTACATTTCAATAGAATATTGATGAATGATGGGAAAAATAGCTTGGTATCCATCAAATTGTAGAATTTGCCATGGGTTTAAAACAGACATTTGCATGGGCAAAGTGCCTCCTGCTTCTATTGACTATCCTTTCCTATTACTGTACAATCCACTGTGCCTTACCCAATGTCACTCAGAAGTGTTCCTGCTAAAGAATGGAATAATATCTTATCTTTAGAGAATGATGCTCAACAATGAAGAATAAATGAAATCGAAATTAGATCACATTGAAAATGATGTTCAAAACAATAGATCTGAATTAACTCTTGACTAGTTGAGGTCTAATTTTTATCTCCAAAATCTATATTTTAACATAAGCACACTACACTCAATAATTGTTCCTATGTTTGCTATTCTTCTGTTTGCTATTCTTTTACAAATTTTAAACATAAATTACATATAGCTTATGTTCCTAACAATGTAATTTTCAAAACGTTTCCCTCAGACTTGCTTAAACTTAAAATTCAACTTACCTTTATGCACCAAAATAAAAAAATAAAATAAAACAGTTTATGCTATGCAAAAAGTACCTGTAACAAGTTGATTACTGAAACCAGTATGTTTCTTTCTAGAGATCGGAACCAAATAAAAAATGAAATGCTGCTTCATTGTTTTGTTATGTAATGAATTGTTTCATTATGAAACAAAATGATAGAAACCATTTTGTGATTTTAAAAAATGAACCACCTTTTTTGGTTCTGGAAATGGAAAGGAGAAGCTTCCTCAAGCTCTTCCCTGTAAGCCCCCCAAATCTGGAGACATTTTGGGTTCATGAAGCCAAGTTATTCAACTACAAACAGGATTCCCCCCCATCCCAGCAGTAACTGGAAAACTGCTGTGCACGTGGCACACCGGCAGTAGGTCAATTTATTACTTCCCCTTGCTTAACCCCTATATTACTGGTGCATGCCATACTGTACTTTTGCAATTGGTTGAGAGACCCTTTTTGCAGTTGAATAACTCAACCCCCTAAAACCCCAAATTTGGGCGGCTTATGGGGAAGAACTTGAGGAAGCTCCCCTGTGATTTCCATGCTGCTAGATTTCCAGTACATATTTGATCATAGTGATCCCATGCATCTAGCGGCACGAAAATTGCAGGGAAGATACCTCAAGGTCCTCCCTGTAAGCCCCACGAATTTGAATAGGTTTGGGGTTAGGGGATGAGTTATTAAACTCCAAAGGGGGTCACCCTAGGATAAAACCATTTCTAATTGAGTCAGAAAATAGTTATTGCTGGCTATTAGCTGTTTCTCAACTCTATTAGAAATGGTTTTCTCCTAGGGGGACCCCCTTTGGAGTTTAATAACTCAACCCCCTGAACGCCAACATTATGTTAATGTTGATTAGCATGTTTTAAATTGTTGTTATTGTGCGATGTTTTACTTTATTGCTTGGATTTGCTTGATCAGTGTTTTGCTAACATGTGTTATGAACTACCTGGAGTGGCCTTGCTGTCAGATGAGCAGTATATAAATATAATAAACAAAAAAATAATAAAAACTGTGTGCCTGCTCATCAGTAGAATTACAAAACCTTAGAAGAGAAGAACTCTTCAGGGTTCTAAGTACTATTATGCTCTATGGAGAAAAAGAATGAGTTTCATGACTTTAGAAATCACACCCTACCTTGAGAGCATTATGTTTTGTTTGCAACAGCTGTTGTTTAGTTTTTATTTCCTCTTTCCTTCTTTCATCTGTGATTGTTCGATGAAGCACATCTCCCCGATGAATCAGTTCTTTTACGGTACCTTCATCATCTTCACTCTATTTTTAAAAAAGGCCCATGGAGGATTAATTTAGTTAATATTTTTTTCTGTAACAATAAAGAAGCATTTTAGTTGTTTTTATGGTTATCATTCTTTATACAATACCATGAATGTCCATGTTGTTTGAGGCAGAAGTGGACTGGACATAGATCAAATCTATTGGGTGAGCTCTGGGTGATATCTCCAAGGATTTCCTATCCCTATACATGTAGGATGTATACAAGAAAAACACCTGGCCTTGTGCTATGCTTCTTCTCAGCCTCAGAATCTCTCATCTGAATCATTCATTTAATGCTGATCATTCCCCCCCTCTGCAATCCTAGCTAACCTTCCTGTCTTGTTTCAGTATCTCTCATCTCTCACAACTCAATGTTGATTCATGAAAGATAATTAATAATTGAATAATTGATCATTTCTCTTCAATAACTATATGTGTCTAGTTCTGGCTGCCAGACAATGTCATTTACTGAAAAACAAAGCACTTCCAAATCACCAAGCTAGATTCAAGTGTTCAGTATTGCCTTCAGCACTATGAAAACAAAAAAGTATTAATGGACAAAAGGAACAGTCAAGGTGATTTTAAAATTACTAACACTGGAACCTCACTGTCAACTGAGACCCTGAGTGACTGGTGTAATAGACATAGAAGGTATTATTACACTTTAGGAAGGAATGAGACCTAGAGAGAAGATGGGTTTGAATAACACTTTTGAGTTTTCCAAAGACTAGCACCTTGTCAGGAATGCTTCAGAACAAATGGTTAACAACAGAGTGTAAGTATGAACATAAGTAAGATGAGCTATGTCAATAAAATTCTAAGATGTAAGGGACAGAAAACAATGGAGAAAATACCATCAAGAAATGGACGATGGGATTTCAGCAGATCAAGATGGGAAATTTAAACTCCCAATCTCTGCAACTGAGAGGAACTACTCTGTGTGTGTGTGTGTGTGTGTGTGTGTGTGTGTGTGTGTGTGTGTGTGTGTGAG
>JAHTLZ010003399.1:6766350-6781404 GCA_023846285.1 Phrynocephalus versicolor
AGATGAAGGGTGGAATTTGAAGGCACAGATAAAACTGTTTCTGCTTATCTATATTTAAATAAAGGAAACTGAGAGAGAAAAAGAGAGAGCAAAAAGCTTTATGTCAAGGTGTTTGTGTTTGTAACATGCAAAGAGACAACGGCAGGTCCAACCTGGCGACAGTGCAAGGCGGTACTGCTTTGCCTGCCCGTTGAGAGGCAGGCATGGTTGTGAGGTGGGGACACATGAGTTTGCCTGTCCAGGGACAGAGGGCTCTTAAGGGGAGCCATGTGGGGCCAGTCCTGAACTTCTTCCCCACCCAAACTTTATATGAGGCCTGCAAACCATCCCTCTTCATTGCAGGGGGTTCTTGCTATCTCTTATTAACAAATATACCTGCCCTTTAATTCTGCAATTATATGTGTCACTTTCACCAACATTTCTGTGTTTCTGATATTCACAAATAATTATAAGCTTATCTTATGTGACAAAGGTGACCTTGAAACATATTACTAAACTGTCACTGCTACAGGTACTAAATGTATCACAAGTTTTGTAACAGCTGAACAGAATGGTCACGTGTAAACTGTCCAAAGAGTCAAATGCAAACACAGATGTTTCTAATTTCTGCTCCAACATTTATTCCATTTCCATCCCAAGTTCATTCATACTTCCATCACAACCAATTTACCATATCTTTATTGAAGTCTTCTTCTTTCAAATTCACCCCCTGCTGAATTTCAGCCTCCAGTGGTTCAAGCAATTTTTGTATATCCAAGTTAAACTGCTCCAATTCCTTCAAAGGAATGAAGGGCTTTAAAAATATTGGAAAGTGGGAGAGAGGAAGAGGAAAATATGATTGTTATTTCAAAATCACATGCTTTTTATTATTACAGACATAAACCAAAGTGACATATCTGCTTTGCCCCCAATTGTTAAATTAATTACAGACAAACATTTTGAGGAAATTTACAAAAGATACTGCATGTAACAGAGTGAGTGTTTCTCTCTATCTTGATGAATCTTTATTTATGGCTGTCACCTTGCTCTTTCTTATATGGTACAAAGCAACCTTCTCATCAACACTAAGATGATACCATGAATCACTGCACAAATAAGCAATATTAAAACTATGAGAAGGGTATATAGAAAGCTAAGCACCATAATTAAACCACATATCACTCAGTATAAACCTGTTCGCTATTTTCTGGTGTTCTGAACCAACAAAACCAACATGCATATATTTGGTTTTCAATTTCCATACTTAAAGATGTGTAGAAAAAATGCTTAAATAGTGGCAGAACTAATTATCTAATTAACACTCATAAATCTAATTATCACTGTCATAAGACACAAGGAAAACCAGAAGGCTTGCACTTAAGTTAAATCTAGAAATCAGAAATCTGTCACACATTCTCAAGCAATCCTCCAAAGACAGTTATACTTGGCCATGATTCAACATATTATTTTAACTAACAAGTTTAAATTAAAAAAATAGTACTGATGTGTTTCTGACAGTGTATTGAAACACCAGTTATAAACAGTGAAAGAGATTGTGTCCATGTGTGCATGTGCATGAGTGTTAAAAAGCAGTATAGGGATTAAGAAAGCTTTGGGAGAATAATTAGTTACCGTATATACTTGAATGTAAGCCTAGTTTTTCAGCCCTTATTTTTGCCCTCTGCTTATATTCAAGTGAATATAAAGTTACTGTTGCCCGTGCAGCAGCAGCAGCAGCAGCAGCAAGAGCATCATGGCTTCCTCCTTCAACGCTTGCCCCACAGTCACTCCCACCTCTCAAACCCATTTCACTAACATCTGCCTCTGAACCAGGAAGGAGGGGGGAAGAGAGAGGAGACTGGTCTCCATGGATACACTCGCTGCCTCCTTCCACTTCTCGGTGTGGAAAGGCAAATGCCAGCTTGGAGAAGACAGCAGAGGGCAAGTCCTGCCCGTCCTGCCACCTCCCGAGTGCTCAGCTGGCTTGGGGAAAGAAGCAGAGAGCAAGATTTTTTATTTTTGAAATTTACCAGTAGCTGCTCCATTTCTCACCCTAGGCTTATACTTGAGTCAATAAGTTTTCCCAATTATTTGTGGTAAAATTAGATGCCTCGGATTATATTCGGGTTGGCTTATGCTTGAGTATATACGGTACTTATTTATGTAAATTATAACTCTTATGGTAGTGTCTCTAATTTGGAATGTAGGACTGATTGAAACCTATAACCTGTAATATGCAAGGTTTCACTTGTTTTCCAGTAGGCACCACAAGGGGATAATTAATATATGGGTTTGTGCTTACAATTTGATATGAAGCCTTAAGCATATTCTAAGATCCAGAGGTAAACATATTAAACTATGCCACAGAAAAAAAATCTCTCTCTCTCTCAGTAAACTTTCAGCATATTTAGAACAACAGAGTCATGGAACTAAAGAGCTGGCAAGGACTCCATGTATTCCTGAGTCCAAACTCCCGATGAACCATAGCTAAAGCATTCCTAGAGATGGGCACAAAATTTCATTTTTCATTTTTTGTTTTGTTACAGGATGAAATGAAAAACCAAGTGGCCTTTAAAAACGAAATGAAACGAAACAGAAATTTTCATTTTTGTTGGTTTGTTTTCATTTATTATTTATTTTGACAGCTGTTCTGTGCTAGATTTTTTTTTAAAAAAAGCACCAACCCAGCCCACAGGCCAGCTGGTTAGCTCTAGGTTTTTTTTAAAAAAGCACCGACCAGCCTGGGGCCCAGATGGTTAGCTCTAGGTAAAACAAAAAAAAGCACTGACCGGCCTCCCTGCAGGCTGGCTGGTCTCTGCTAGGTTAAAAAAAGTGTTGAATGGTAGGACTTGTCTGTAAAAAAAAATAAAAAAAATGAAATAAAACTAAGAAGGAAACAAAAAACAAAAACAAAAAACAAAATGAAATGACATTTTGGCGTTTCGTGCCCATATCTAATTCCTGATTGTTGGCCATCTAAAAATCTCTACCAGATAAGACTTTCCCACCTTGCATGATAGTCCATTCTATTTTCTAACTGTTCTTACTTTCATAAAATTCTTTCTATGATTTAACATAAATCTCTTTTCCAATTTTCCAAGTGCTGATATATTATCTAACAAATATTTTTAGATGTTCAATTTAAAACTATACAACTGTATGTATATAAGGAAAAACAATCAAAGGAAAAAACAAAACAAGACAAAAATATGTGGCACCTTAAAGAATATCATATTACATGCATAACTCTAGCCTTTTTGCGACTTAAATCAGAATGAGATATAAATATGTAAAATGGAAATGGTTGATATAGTTATTAAAAATCATAAATAAGAACTGTGCACTTGAATCTTAGAGGCATCAAGATTAGAAAGCACCTTAAGACGATCAAAATGAAGCTTCCAGTTGCCCCAGCAAAATATTGTATGAATTTAATGGTAAAACATTTGGAGGAACAACATTACATTGCCTCTAATCTTGCTCCTTCCCCTCATATATTCAGTTCTAAACAGATCAAATTAGGCCATTTATAGTGGCTCACATTCAACATTCTGTCAATAAATCAGGATTCTCATCCCTCCCCCTCCCCATGTTTCTGGAAATCTGTTTCTTATGGTTGGCATTCCAGTTACACATATACCATTATAATGATAATTATCAATAACAATGGTTAAGAAACATGCATAGAAAGAAACCTTATCTCATCGGGATTTTATAATGCATCAAGAAATAATTTGGCTATACAAATCAAGTTATATTATATGCATACAATTGCAAGAAGCTTCTGAATTTTTTAACATAATAAATGTTCCCAAATATGCTAGTTTAATAAATGATGGGATAAAACTACAGGTCCTGTAATCAGTAATTAAGCAAAGAAGGGTAAATTGTTAAAATTAAACAATGAGGACCCAGTGTATTGGAACTAGTGCTATTTAATGTATTAAAATTATATTTAGTCAGGAAAAGCAATGACACAAGTTCAGTGATTGAATCAAATCTTTCATGTTGATGAAATCTCTACAAACCTCTACAAAATGGATGAGTGGGCAAGAGAATAACAGATGAGATTTGGTGGAAGTGTAAAATGATGCACACTGAAGCAGAAAATCATAAATTCATACATACTGATGGGATCTGAACTGAAAACGAAGGAAAGTGATAACAGCGCTGAAGTGAACAGAACTGCAACAATATCACTTAAAATCTATAGTGACCGTGCTAAACCTCATATTAGGGATAATTAAGAAGGTGGTTGGAAGTAAAAAGGCAAGTATGATAATGCTTTTATATAAATCTATAGCACAGTACTGTGTCTAATTGATAGGTCTGTCAGTGATTATTAGCTGTGACAACTAAATGAAGTTTTTATATTCAGAAGATGCTTAGCACAAAGCATGTTCTGGAAGGCAATAGGGATAATCCAAGAGAAATTTACATGTATAAACTGAATCCCCAAATTGAGTACAGGGGCATCAGGCTAGCTGTGATTAAGGTGAGTGCCTTAAATATTCAGTCTTCCATAATAATAAATAATGTTTTCCTGTCCCCAAGTATATTTTGAAACTTACAAGTTCAAATTCACAGCTGCTTGCCTGTAGCATAGAATGGGAGACAGGCATTTTCCAGCATCCCTGCCCGTAGCATCCCCATCACCAATCTTTCGCTTAAAGTGGCTGAAAAGGTCCCTTTGGGGCATGTGCCTCTGAAGGTTGTCCATTCTTTCCGGTCTCTTATAACTGAATAAACATGTGCTTGATTTTGTGTTTATTACTGTAAAATTATTTGCTTTGCATTTCTTCTTGTTATGTCCATTCTTTTCTGACAGACAGACATGGACATACTTCCAAAAATATTTTTGGAAATGTTTAGAATGTAGCCCTATAAATGTAAAAAAACAACAACCCTGACACAGTGCACCTGTTGCTTTCCTGAAATATGCAAAAACTTCATGAAGGCACCATAATGGCTTTTCCAATAGCAACACTCTGTTCTTTCATGAAGTCTCTGAAGGACACAATAGCTAATATCTCATTAGAATTTTATTTAGTCTTGCTAGCCACTTGGCTGATGAAGTGCAGTTCTTTGAATGAGTTCCCCTAACTTGCCCTTCTGAATTTCCATATGAGCTTCCCTTCCTCACCAAAGCCCTTCTGGATTATCAACCACTTATTCTCCATGACTTAACCAGGTTTCTTAGCATTGCTGCCTGAAAAATACACCAGGAATATGTGGGCAGCTCCAAGCCCATTTGGTAATGCTGTGGGGGGAAGTACATAGTAGAAGGAGGCAGTCTACAGATCTCCAAGGGGGGTATGCGATGTTTTCAATGGCTTGATGGGGGAAAGGGGGCATACAAAGTAGCCCACTTTTCTGTGACGGTCAGTACAAGTGGATATGTCACCTCAGGATATAAATAGGTAAAATTACAGTTACCATATTGGCAGCCCTTGAACCCCTTTTTAGGTAGACAGATTTATTACATAGGACAGATCCGGATGATTTATGATCCAGCCCAAAATGATTTATGAGGGCTGCCCTGTCACGATAACCTTACAAAGCCATAGCCACTTGCACTTGTAGGTCCCTTTGGAAATATATTAGGTTAAATAGAAGGAATTAAGAAATAAAATTGTGGCCCTATTTTAAACCCCACAAACATTTCTCCTCTCTTATTTCCAGGCTGGGTGAACAATGGTTAGGCATTCCTTCAGTCTGCAGCCAGGTGGCTGAGTGAGGCACTATGTTCAGCCAGGCTATCCTTAAATCTGATACCCTCCAAGGTGGTTCTTACTCATACTCCAGAAACTTTAGAAAGGCGGGCTAGGAGATCTTTTTTTTTTCTTTCTTTCTGAGTTTTTTAACCCAATGAGTATATAAAGATTTGTGAAGCCTGGAAGAGCAGTGGAATTGCTGCTTATATACCACTCCAAGCACTCTCTGGGCAGTTTACAAGTAATGATGAAAGCTATACATTGCCCTCCCCACCACCAACCCCCGGGCAAGCTGGGTACTCATTTTACTGCGTTGGAAGGATGGAAAGCTGAGTGAACCTTGAGCCTGCTACCTTGGACTGAACCCTAGGTTGTGAGCACAATTATGGCTGCAGTACAGCAGTTTAACAACTGTGCCACGAGTCTCTTTGGAGACAAATGAGATATATGATGGGTGTTTGATTCATTGACAGACATAACTTTGTATAGTGCAGAGGGAACCTTTTAGGATGGAAAGTTACAGAGCTCCTGCACCATTCAAAATAGCATACTGCACACAACAGCCACACCATTTCCTTTGCATGTCACCTACTTCAAAATGCTACCATGACAGATACTGTCTTCCACTTTTGAGGGCATGCTGATTTGAGATAAAAAAATATTAGTACTGTATCTAGTTCAGGAACAATAATGCCAGTAGAGATCATGATGGTTATAAGGAATGATTTAGATGTTTTGCACACACATCTACAGGTACCGCTACTAGTGAAGTCAGCTGTGGAACATAGAAATTTAAGGCTAAAAAGACTAGATAATCTTCATAGTGTCATTGGACTAATCATTTTGTTATTGTTGTTGTTGTTCTTCCTCGTTGCTGTTATGGAACACATGCCTTTGGGAAAGGAAAAAAAAACCAATACCCATTCTATTAAGTTTTATTTAGCAAGTCAATGTACCTCTGCAAAGGGATCTTTTTCCTACCTTTTCACTTTTAATTCTTTTTGATATGGCTGCAAATTGTTGGTTGAGCTCAGTCAATTTAGGTTCTATTACTTTCCTGCAGTGATCTCCACGGTTTGTCATCAAGTCTACTGCCTGGTCACGGACAGAGTCCACCTTTGGATGCATATCATTCAGCTCATTCTTTAAGCGCTACAGTCCATGAGTAAGAGACAGGGCTTGAAGTTAGTAATAAATGCAAGAAGGAAGAAAAAGAGAGAAAGAGACAGTGTGCAAAAGAATAAGGAGCAAAACCATAAAGCATACTTTAGACACATGCCTGTGTCTAAGCACAGAGTTGTGCAATTCTAAACAGGGCATAACTAGCCTTTCATATTTTCAGGCTGCTAGAGGAACAGAAGATGAGTTTGCATTTAATTAAACAAGGGAAAATTACGTTCAACAGATTTACTACCTTCCCCCAAATGCTTCCTTGAATGAAACATTCCTCATATGAAACCACAGTCTTATCTGAATAGTAAGATCACCATGTTAGTCCAATTTAACAATTGATAATTATTACATAAATTTTGTGGAATAATAATAATAACAACCCTTGTTGTCATAAAACGAATCATAGAATACAACCAGATGGGCATTTGTTCCTTTGCTTGATCCGCTCCTGAGATGGGCTAGTTCGTACCAATCAGATTAGGTCGTTTCTTGAGTGAACCAATGTGTCCCCCAAAACAATCCTATTTGCATTTTCCTAGAGATGTCAGGGGCTACTACATTTTGGGTGGAGGGTTTTGGTAGGATTACTCCATTTTGGTCCATTTCAAGTATGTGGATGACCACTGGGAGCAAACCAAAGCACAAAAGGACATATATTTTTCCCTTGTCTTTTTAAGGAGCTGGAACAAATGTATAGACACTTTTGAGGTATCATGCCATTTGGGTGCAAGAAACACACCAAATGAAAGAGGTATTGATAAAATTAAAAGAATATCTGGAAACATACACCTGCAATACACAACAAACCTGGATAATATCCAACCAGACATTTCCACCAGCGTGACAGTAATTGTGTATATCATGGCAGTGAATTGCTGCTTGTTAATAAATAGCCACTTGCATTCCTGTTACAGTAAACCCCCACCTATTGCAGGGGTTAGGAACCCGACCCGACCCACAATAATTGAAAATCTGCAATATGCAGATGGTGGGTCAGGTCAGAACTGAGTGGGCTCTCTGGGGGTGCTTGTTCTTATCCCAGGCCTGGCACTGCCCAAACAGGCCTGCAAGGGGCTTCCTGGGCCCTTGGAGGCTCCAAAAGTGCTTTCTAGTGATCCGGAGGTCACTTCTTGTTTACCAAAAGTCACTTCCAGTTTGCAGGGAAGCACTTTTGGGGCCTCCGACGGGCCTGGGAAGGCCTTTCCTCTTTACCCCAGGGGGCCTTTTTTAATATACTGTGGACCTGCGATATACCGAGACCGCAGTATATGAACCGCGAAAGGGAAGGGGACAACTGTAATCTGCCAAGTTGCATAACTTGCCTAAAACAGGAATGCAAACAACACATTGTTTGTTACTGACAATTTGCCACTGCAGTTTGCACAGTCACACTTATGCCTGCTAAATCTCCAGTAAGATTCTGGCCACCAATTTGTATTAACACCCGCAGTTTAAATCTATATGGACAAAGAGTGCAAGGAATAATCTTCAGTTTAACATTTTGCACAGAGAAGAAAACTGCATTCCTGATTAGAGATAGGCATGAAGTGCTTCACTGTGCTTCATGCAGAATCAACTGTGCAGTGGAGTGCATGGCCTACCCCCTCTCCATAGCTGGCTAGCCACTCATCCTGCTTGGCAAGCAACCTTGGTCCTCTTCCTCCAGCAGCACACTAGTTCTGGCAGGAACTCAGGCAGCCTTTCATGGTCTCCTCAAGTAGGTGGGATGGGGCTTCTTCTCATACAGCTGACGAGTGGTCACTTGGCTGAGGAGATCCTGCCTGGACTAGTGTGACACTGGAGGAGGTCCTCTGGTGGCACATCAATCAATGTGAGTGGGCTAGCTGGCTGTAGGGTAGGGCAGGCACAGACCTGTGGTGCCACGTGGTTGATTCAGCTTGGCACACGAAAAAGTGCTTTGTGCCTATCTTTATTACTAATTAATTCAGTAGATTTCTGCTTACTGAAAACCTCCACCTTTAGAACATGTCATAAGAATATACGTTTAAAAGAAGAACATCTCCAAACATGATTAAAGCAAGTGCTGCAAGGTCTCATAAAAGGGACACATGCAGCAGATCTCGGGCTTCTTTCCTATACACCATTCTGGTAATGCATCAGTAACTAGAACTGGTGGCTTCTCTTAAGCTATGTTGTAGGGATAGCATTGCTGATGATTACAACAATGCTACGTGTCTAAGCTTGTAACAGTCATAAGGAACCAGGAAAGTAGCCATGTAGAATAACCAAGGGGGAAAGCTTAAGTGAACCCAAATATTATCTTACCAGAGAAGCAAGGGCTTCAGTCACTGAGTGCTGCAACCAAGTTGAGAGGCCCCGAGGGACCCATTATTATGCCAAGCCCTGTGACCTCCACCCCCTACCAAACCTTTGGTTATCATTCCTGGACCAACTTACCCTTGCTGAATATTGATACATCAGACCATAGCATTAATAAGGATTCAAGGACCTTGGGAGAAGCTTGCCCGAGGGAGCCAAAGAACAAGGAACATTTGGGGAACACAATGTTTCAAGGTGCTTTTGAAAGGACAAAATGGAGTGCAGGCAGTGGAAGATTCTAAAAAGAAGAGCAGCAAACTTTAAAAAGGGAGAAGAGGCTGGAGAAAAGGGAAAATTGTGCCAATGGACATTCAAGATGGAGCTTGGGGGACACAGAGAAGAAAGTGTGGAGGTTCCATTCAAAGTGGCCCTGCAAGACTTTTGTTTCAGATACCTAAGGGATGGCATATCCCAAAGAAGATCCAGCCAACCTCCTATTGACACACCTCTAATGGCAAATGTGGAGAAGTCAGCAGTAATTCATTTGTCTCTGATGTTCAGAAATTGAGGCGCTAGCCACTGAAAGGGCTATTAGCTCTCTCTCACATTAGGGGGCAGCAATTAGGTTTCCCTTTTGGAGGTATTCAAGTAGGTTAAACTAATCACTTCCCAGTTGACCTAGAGAGTCAATTTGAAGCAGCCCCAGCTGGAGAAGGGTGAGCAAAAGTGGGATAATGTTTGTTATGTTGGTGGTTCATTCAATGAAGTTTTGTTGAACAGCCGCTTCCACTCCTGCCCTTATGTCCAGACTTGCCGGGCCCTTCAACATCCCCTCCCTGTGGAAGACATGGGAGCATAACCAAATCATATCATATGGTGCAATAACTGAGCACCTATAGCAGTGTTGGCGAACCTATGGCAGGGGTGCCAAAGGTGGCACTCGGAGCCCTTTCTGTGGGCACCCGACATCGCCCCTTCATAGCCACCTGTATACAGGTTAAATTGCTGTATTGGCACTTTGCAAAAAAAATAGTGTGTTTTTAATTGCAGTTTGGGCACTCGGTCTCTAAAAGGTTTGCCATCACTGACCTATAGCAACCTTGGACATAGGCAGCACAATGCAACCCATTCCAGCCAGCACTGCCTAAGAGAAAGGAAGAAAAGGATGAAATAATTTGGTAGGGTCACAAGGAAGCAGATACTTAACTTTATCTACTGGGTCTTCTGCTATTGACTTGTTATTCATAGGAAATGGAGTTGAACCAGTCAATGCAAAGCAAGATTGTAGGGGGGCTTATCTGAATGCTGGAATGCAAACTTTTAAAGATGAAGAACAATGCTAAGAGAACAAAGAATAGAAAATTTGGGAAGGAAAATTTTGTGTTCTGACAATGACCAAGATTCAAGTTTTGCCTAATCAATTGCTTGTTTTATGATGCATTTGAATTGGGTGGTGGTGCCTATTTTATTGTATGTATGACACTAGGTTGTACATAATAGTTTTTAATTTGTATGAACATACGTTTTGCTAGAGGAATTATACATAGATTTTTAGGCTTTCCTGTGACACATTCCTAAACAAATGATAAAACATTGCCAGTATTATTGTATCATATGCAATGGTGTCAAGCAGAATCACTGCTTGGATAGCTACAATCTTTGAAGTGGCATGAATATGTAACAATTTTCAGAAGAAACGGTATTTGATAAAAGGAGGAACCTGATAAAAGAACATTTGTGTTCCATTTTTAAACAGGAATAAACAGGGTTCATGAGGCAGAGACTTTAAATAAAAGTGTTCTACTCATCAAGAAATCCTCAAATTTAAAACAACAAATTTGGTACTTTTACTCAGGTAAAAAGCCAGGGACAATCTGTCACGAGCAAGGAGGGAAAAGTGGTATCTCTTAAGAGATTGCTTGAAACTTGCAGAATAAAACCGCTGGAATTTCCTGTCTGTAAAATTCATAAGATAAATGGTTTTCAGCAAAACTGATTTGTTACCTTAAGGATTTCTTCCTTTTCCTGAGGTCCTTGGGTTTCACATTCATCCAGGAGTACCTCTGTCTGACAGATCCAGGTGGTGATGTTAGTAACATTCTGATCAAAGGTGTCCATCTGCTTCTGATATGCCTGCACAGAATCAAAACAAAACCATCAGAGGACAAGATTATGGTTAGCCTAGTAAAAAGAACTGTAGAACTACTTCCAAGAAGCCAAGCGGGGTGCCAGAAAGTAGCCCTAGGTACTTTGTGGGAATTATTTTCATTTGAAGAAGCAAACTTATTATTTTCAACGATGAAGGAGGTCTTCTTTTAAGAAATATGCCCAACATTAAACTGTTTTACAGTAGGGCCAACATTGCTAGTTCTCTGGAAGATTTGTAATTAAAATGAAAGGAAAACTGCTCTTGTCTTACCTATTTATGTAGTTTATCCTAGTAGTAAAAACAGAGTTGTGACCCGAGAAAACTTGGCCTACTATTTGCAGGGGCTCCACTTAGTTAGGCCATTATAAAGGGACTCAAAAACATAAGTTGGGTCAAATATTATCTAACCCAATAAAGAAAAAAAAAGCTATTAAAATCATACAAACTCCTGTTTGAAGATGTCCAGTGTGCATACAGTATATTGCACGTTTTCCACCTTTAAAAATAATACATGTAAATATTATAGATCTTCTGAACACTGTAGCACCTTCATGAAGTAATCATAAACTGACATAATTACAAGTGGAATCTGTTGCTCTGTACAAAAGAAAATTAAAATGCTCTTGCCAAAACATAATTCTGGGTATATTGGTGAGTGCTGTGCATGATGTAATGTTATTCCCCAGATGCACATGTATGCTTGTGATAGCCAGAACTATGATCCACTAGAAAAAAAAATCTTAATTTCAGAAATAACTTAATGAAAGTTTGAGATAATGGTAGCTGCCCAGAACAGGGATCTTAGTGGGGTCAGTGAAAACAAAGATCTCATGAAACTAAAATGAAATATGAATTTTGTCATAGTCATCAATAGGAAACAGAACAATTATAAATTGGCCAATATGTTGACATGTATCAGGTGCAAAAGTTGGGGTGACTGAGTTTCAATACAGTAGGACTGCCATAACTGTGGAAGAAAGGTTCCAAGCCTTCTAGCAGATGTCTTAGACAGTGGGTAGTAGAGAGAATCCATTAAAGATTGGGGAAAGGGGAGAGGAGGAGGTAACTGCATGTATGCACTGCAGTGTGTATGTGCATGATGTGGGCTCAGTTGCAGCAGTGGTGTAGGCAACTTAAACTGCTGATAGTGACCCCATGGATATGGGCATCCTACTGTATACCCCTTGTGCTTTGTGGGGTTCCCACTATGTAAGCACAAATGTGGGAAGAGATGACCTGGAATCAGAAGGACTGAGATTTTGTAGAGACCATCTCCAATGCACTCTCGGAAGTAAAAGATACAGTCATCCTCCGCCATTTCATGTTTAATATACTGGAGTCCCGATATATCGTGGGACCGCAGTATATGAAACAAAGGGCTCCGGGGGCAAGCTTCTTGGGCCCGTTTGAGGCCTCTTGCACTTATCCCAGCCCTGGCACTACCCCGAACAGGCCTCGGAAAAGGCTTCCCGGGCCTGTCAGAGGCCCCAAAAGTGGTTTCCAGTGAACCAGAAGTCATTTCTAGAAAACCGGAAGTGCCTTCCGGATCACCCAAAACCACTTCTGGGGCCTCCAACTGGTGCAGGAAGCTCATTTGGAGGCCTGCTCAGGGCAGTGCCAGGCCTCAGGTTAGTGTAGGAGGCCCCAGATAGGCCCCTTAGTCCCATCCTGACCCAGCATTCGCATATCACAGATTTTCCATTATCGCGGGTCGGCTTGGGTCCCTAACCCCCATGATAGGTGGGGGATTACTGTAATGAAGTTTTTTTGTGTTGTGCCTTCCTACTAACTAAGGAAAGAGGTAGACTACGTAATGATATGCAATTCTTACCAACAACAAATTTAACCACTCCTCAGCACGTGAGGTTACTGCTATCCAGTTGCTGCTCAGAAGACTGAGTTTATCACTCACTAAACTTTCTCCTCCTTTAAGCACTGTCTTCAGTCCTTCACCCAAGTCAGTGATGTTCTTTAGCTGATGCTGGCGTTTCTCAATCTCCAGCTGTGTTGCCTATGAGAAGCATATGCAGAATGATCAACAAAGAGGAAGCCTGGGAGATTCTGACATCACTAAATTTGACCATACTTTCCTCACAATTGAAAGCTCTTCAGAGAACATTTGCATAGTGACAAGAAACCAAAATTTGTATTGTTTCCAGAACAATTGTTATCACTTGGTCTAATAAATGGATTAATAGCCAAAATTTCATCCATAGTAATCTGATACTGTTTACAATATGTTGAAGATTCATACCTTTAGAAAAATATATCCACATCTGATATATAAAAAATGTTACTAACCCCATTACATTCTGATTTCTAAGGATTGTTTTATGAAACAGAGTACAACATTTATGCATTCAGAATATTTGAGTCATTATGATCATGCCTCTCTTTTCCTCCTGCCCTGGTCATTTAGCAGGATGATGCCAAGTATCCAGTTTAGATCTCGTCTTTATTTCTTTGTTTGGAACCTGAAACTGAAATTTTATGACCATCCATTCTGTTACTTTCTCCACCCGGGGTAGCAGAAAGAAAAAAATGGAAGAAGGGCTTCCCTGACAGGAGCACCAAGTAGGTCACTGGTGTCCAAGATAATCAGTTGGATGCCCCTATAAACCTGATTGCCGAAAGCAGATGTGGTGGGCAGGCATTGATAAGATACTAAGAATTATAGTTCTGAATTTATCTAGCCCTCCCAAAGCATGGTGATATCGTAATGTACCTCACAGGTTTCTCATGAAAATACAACCGGTCAATTCCAGCTTGTGTCATGATGCCTGAAATCCTATTGTACGACTCTGCATGCACAGTGAGAATGGTGTCAGCAGCAGTGGCACATCATTGCTGATTAAACCTTCCTTTGACAATTTTGGCTGCCACACGACTTTCTTACATTGTGTACAAGATCACCAAAGGAAGCATTTAATCAGAGGTGATATGCTACTGCTGATGACATCATTCCCGCTGCACATGCAGAGCTGTGCAAATAAAGATTTCATGCATTAGCTCCGTGGGGATAGGATAAAATAAACATTTGGTTAATACATGCTACAGTGCACTTAATAGGTCACTGTATCTATATTTTCATTAGTTATAATCCATCCCTATCTCTAATTCAGCATTCATCCATAAACATGCACACAACTTTGTTGTTTCTATGTTCTAGAGATGGGCATGAAATGAATTTTTTTTGGTTTTGCTTTTCGTTTTTCATTTTTTGTCTGCTAACAAAATGAAAAATGAAGTGCCTCTTAAAAATGAAACAACACGAAATGGAAATTTTCATTTTGTTCTGTTTCATGTTTTAAAAAAAATCTTTATTATTTATTTTGACAAGTGCCAACCTTGTTGGCGGCTGCCTCAGGCAAGGCTGAGGAGGGCTCGGTGGCGGTGGTACCAGTTTGAGAGCTGGAACAGTAGCAAAGGGCAGGGCAATAGGCATTGGCTCCTGCCAACACTGGCATATCTTTATTCTTTCTTTCTCTCACACACACACAAGTCACCATTGCGTGTGCATGCACGTGCGCACACACACACACACACATTCTCGCCTGCCCGCCTGCCTTTGTTTCTCGATGGTGGCAGCCTTGCTCCCCACCTCATGTTGACATTGCGGCCCCAATATTTATTCCATTGCCGCCCCACCATGGCTTCAGCTCCCGTAGCACCAGAGCTTCTAGGCTCCACGCCACTGGAAATCCCCCCTCGGAGCTTCTAGATGCAGGTTAATGATGCGGGGAGATATAAAATGCGGTT
>JAHTLZ010003399.1:6781904-6812885 GCA_023846285.1 Phrynocephalus versicolor
AGATTCCAGAATGGTTCCCACACAGTTTGGAGCAACAAGCCAGCATGAAAGGGGCATCACACAGACAGTTAGTAAGCAAATCTACTTTGTACTCTCTTATAATGCTCTGTGGATAAAGATCAAAACCCTATTTCATCATTACCTGACAGTACAGAGGAGAACTCTGATTCACCATTCATTATTTTGGGTTTTACTCCTTTTCTACAGATGAAATTCAGTAAGTTTGAGGAGCAGAGCCTTCCCTATCACCGGGGGATATCTATATTAATTTCTCTCCACATTAAGTTTTTTTTTTAAAAAAATATGAATATTTGGAAGATTGGTTTCAAAATTTATTTATTCCCACAGTGCTGAATTATGGCTGTTGCTTTTTTTCTGAAATTCTGCTGATCTTTAGTACCTATGTAGCAAGTAAGGTGACACATTCTATGCCAATAATGGTTTACTGAATTGGCCATTAATATAAAAACAACTAAAAGAAACAAGTCTTTGAGGTTTACACTATTAACAGTAGATGATACATTTATATTTGTGTATTCTGATTTAAACCGAATATGTGGGGGGAAAGTGAAATTCACAAACCTGTGCACTATCGATCTGGGAGGCTGTCCTTTTGGCAGCGTCTTTACCCCGGTTCCGTTTTTTCATTTCGTCCAAACTAATCTCATGGCTTGTCAACTCTGACTGAATTTTCTGTTGGGGGAAAACAGTTAACATGTTTGAAATCATACTAGGTTATTTCTACAAGGAAACGTTCTATATCCTGCCTCTGGATATAGAATGTATGGAATTACTGTGACTGAATTCTGTCAGTGTATGTTTGCTGATGGAACAGGTAAGTTTGACAAGATGATCCCCATTTTCCCTCTCCATCCCATTTATTGCTGTTTATATTTACTTTTAGGAGGTGTGGGGGGGAGGGTAGGAAAGGAAATTCCTATTCCATGAGTGGTTGTGTTATATGCCACTGAATGGGTTAGCCTAACATTACTTCTTCTGTTCTTTTTGGTGTTTTAATCCAAAGCTTAGACCCACTTAAACATTAGAAATGAACTTTATTCTGAATACATATTTTGAAGAAAATTGTTAGATAGATCAGAAAGTTTTTTTTACTTATTTATTTATCTGCACCTCATGATGCATCACTTATAAATAATAGAAAGAAAAATAAAAGCAGTTGGTTTCCAAAATACTGAGCAATGCAAGACCATGGAAACCAATTCACATTTTCCACATTTATACAAGCTAATTTAGATCAATTCAACTCAATGTATGTGGATTTTTTTTTTTGAAAATGAGTATCTGCTTGAAGAAAGAACTGCTAAAAATTACAAGAAAGAATAGCTATTCCAGAAAATATCTGGCAGCTTTCTTTCTCATCAAGAAGGATATTAGAAACCATTATAACAAAAATGAGAGAAAAATCTGTCACATGATATTATTCATTTGACATTTTAATCAAACAAGCATTTCAGCCACTCAGTATTTTTGGGTATACAGTGGTACCTTGTATAAAGGAATTAATTTGTTCCCAATGAAATTATGTTAAGTAAATTTTCCTTTATACAAATTTTCCATAGGAATGTATTGAAAATGGAGCAATCCCATTTTTATGTTGTACGGATTCACCCCATAGGCAATTATGTTAAGCAAATTTCCCCTATCTCCGGAATTTTTTATGTTGTACAGATTTTATGTTATACAAACTGTTTGTTATACAAGGGTCCACTGTATTAGTAAAGGATTATATTTCTTGTGCCTGAAAATTCAAAGCATGCATTTTCACAAATATTACAAGTACATTTTGATTTAGCTCAAAATGAACAATTGGGGTAGCAATAATAATCTGTGACACAGCAATTTTTTCTTGTATTTTCTCATTTAGAAGAAGCTAAGCAGGGTCGAGTCTGGCTAGTACTTGGATGGGTGACCACCAGGGAATATTAGGTGCTGTGGGTGCCTGGAGTAGAAACTGGCAAGCCACTCCAGTATTCCCACCAACCAAACTCCATGGACATGTTGTCACGAAGAATCAGTCATGACTGTAATGACACAACAACAACATCTTATTCCACCTTTCTCCACTCCAGATTCAACATGATCTCTCTGTAAGGGTCAGAGATACTGGAAGGACAGATGATATGTCACTCCTTTCCAAAAGGGACCACTGAGTTGTCTTTCTCTCCATTGTTGTCGTTATGTGCTGCCAAGTCATATCTGACTCCTGGCAACCCAATGAATGAGAGATCTTTAAAATATCATCTTCAGAACTGCTCTGCTCAGGTCTTGTAAACACAAGGCTATAGTTCCTTTAAGGAGTCAATCCATCCTGTATTTGGTCTTCTTTTCTTACTGCCTTCCACATTTCCCAGCATTATTGTCTTTTCTGGATAATTTTGCCTTCTCCTGATATGTCCTAAGTAGGTCAGTCTCAGTTTCAACATTTTTGCTTCCAGAGATTGTTCAGGCTTGATTCGCACTAGGATGCACTTGTTCATCTTTCTGATCATCCAGGCATTGGCAAAGCTGTCTACCAGTACCATGGTTTAAACAAATCAGCCCCCCCCCCGTGTGCTCTTTTGACCATCAGGCTTCCACACCTGCACATGATGATCAGTGAGTGAGGATGGTTTCAGTTTCCAGTGACACATCATTACACTTGATTATCTTTTCTAATTCCTTAATTGCTGCCTCTCTGAGACTCAGACTTCTAATTTCTTGGCTGTAGACTCCCTTTGGATTGCTGAATGAAGCAAGATATTCAAAATTTCTAACTATAATCATTTCTTCATTTTCAGTACTAAAGTTGTGTAGTGCTTCTGCAGTCATGATTTTTTTTTTGTCTTACTATTCAGTTCCAGTCCTGTTTTGGCATCGTCTTCTTTTGTTAAAAGTCATTTCAAGTCATTGGTGCTTTGTCCACCCAGTCCATAAATAAAGAGATGAGACATGTTTGATCGGTTGAAATTGGGTCACAATTTATTGAATCAAATAACTAGATTTAACTGTTGATCACCTTAGAGTTAGGAGGCCAGAAAAGTGCAAGTGGCTGAATTCTGTACACAGTATCTGATTATTATTGACAGGACACTGGACCCTTGACCAGTGTGCTGCCAAAGTGACAGTGTTCTGGGCAGCCCTCATCTATCACTTAGGGACATGTTAGTATTATGAGACATATTCAGATAATACTAAATTATTCCACAGATCCTAATCATAATAAAGCATCCTATTCTTAATTGGCTTAAACCTAACTTTTGTTACAACTTGCACTGCCCACCAATGCTGACTGGAATTAAAGAAATACCTTGGAAACCTGAAGAGAATGAGATGGGCAGAAAAATTCCCATCTGGCTCTTATGCAACCAGCTAACCTCATTCTCCTCTTAGGGCAGGAGGGCAGGAAGATAGGCTGACTGGAAAGAAGGCATGAAAATGGGGTGAGCCTATTTAATATCTATGTTGCACAGAATGTCACGTATACCATGCAAACAGTGTCCAAAGAAAGACACATGGGCAAAGCACCCCCAGCTCTTCAGCTGTTAGGAGCCTCCCTTCAGCCAATAAGATAATGCCATCTGCATATCTTAAATTAATGATGTTTCTTCCACTAATTTTAACCCTGCCTTCATCTCAGTCTAGTCCAGCTTTATGTATGATGTGTTCTGTATCAAGTGTGAACACATATGGGGCTGAAATTGAGCAAACAAATAAATAAATGCACTCTTGGTTTATTGCCTTTGCCTATAGAAAACCATTCTGTCTCTCCCTATTCTGTCCTAATAGTAGCTGCTTGTCCAGAATACAAGTTAAGTAGAAGGACAATCGGTTATAAGGTACACCATTCCTTTCAGAACCCATAGTTTTGCATGATCCACCTGAAGGCTCTATAGAGCATAAGACTGATCTTCAGAAATTGTTTTGCGTGCTCCATTAACCAGCAGAAATTTGCAATATAATCTCAGGCACATCTTTATACTTGGAATCCAGTTTGAACATGAGGCATTTATAAGGCAATAGCCTTTGTTGCAACAATTTGAGCATCTCTTTTCCTCCGCGGCAAATAAAAGCAATGGTTGTTTACTTACTGTACTCATTGGCATCTCCTTTCATGGGGACTGCAATATATATTCAGTTTCCAGTCTGTGGGCCATTGTTTTGTTTTCCATATTTGTTGGCATATTCTCTTTAGGATTTTGACAGATTCAATCTTTGTGTCTTGAAATAGTTCTATTGTTCTATCTACCCCTGGTGAATTATTTCTTCCTAGTGCTTTCAGAGCAGCTGTCACTTCACTTTCTCAAACTGCAGGGTTTTCCCTCCCAGATGATTTCTCTTCAAAGGAGTTTGTCATCCTTTTGTCTCAGGTCTTCAGTATACTTCAGTTTCCACCTTCTCTCTTATTGTTTCCTGGTCAAATAATGGGCTTCTCTGCTGGTCATTCATCTTTGCTAACCTAGATTTAAATTTTCAGTTCAATCGGTTACTTCCGGTTCCAGCTGCACTGCAGCAACACAGCTGGATAAGTACTCCAGCTTATCAAGTTTAATTCTTCCAGATAGATATCTTCTTTTTCCACTTTTATTGCTCTCTTTCATTTCTTTTCACTGGTTATTGTACTAGTCTTGTATTTATACCTGTCACTCTATCCACTAAAGCACAATGGATTTATGGAAATACAGAAAGGTAGACTGTACATTTTTGGACTATAGCTTTCAGAACCAGGAAAATGAAAATGCTGGCACAAGAATTCTGGTAGCTTTAGTCCAAAAAAGCAATTTCTTCTATCTCTTTGATACAAGAAAGGTTTGTTTCAATCTCTACAAATACCCCATCAATTAACCTTTGCTCTAAATTTTCTCCTTCCACCCCCCACCCACCGATACATCTTCAGATCTATTTGCAAAGCCCATAACTGAGGAAAGCTCATCTAGGGCAGGTCAAAAGTAGAACAGAGCAAATCGTTAAGGCATTATGAAAGATTCCAGGGAGAATCTTTTAAAATTGTCATGCTGAAAAGATATGAAAGTAACATAATCTTCCCTGACCTTTGAGAGAGGGGATTAATGGGAGAAGCCTCTCAGAATGTAGTCAGGAATAGAGATTGGCACAAAATGATTTTTTTATTTGTATTGTTATTCATTATTTATTTCATTACAAAACAAAACGAATGATGAACTAACCGCTCAAAGGAAAACAAAATGAAACAAAGCAACATTTTTCATTTTGTTTGTTTCATTTTTCATTCCCCACACTGCTAGCCCCTGGAAGGGGCTTCAAAAGGCTTCTCCACTGATTAGCTCTAGCACTGCTGGCACTTCCTGCAGCTGATGGGCGCTACAGCTGATGTGTGCTGCAGCTGATGAGTGCTGCTTGGGGCTTAGCAAAAAAAAAAGTTTTAAAATCCCTTCTCCCCACCCCACCCCATCGGATGGAGAAAATGAATGATTTTTAAACTTCTTTCTTTCTTTCTTTCTCTTTCTTTCTTTCTTTCTCTTTCTTTCTTTCTTTCTTTCTTTCCTTTTCTTTTTCTTTCTCTCCCCCCTTTTTTTTGCTGAATCCCAAGCGCTGTAGACTGGGCTTGGAGCTGGCAAAAAAAAGTTTAAATGCTCCTTTTCCCCACCCCATCGGGGCAGCAAAAAATAAGTTTACAAATCCTGCCCCCCCCCAATTGGTGCAGAAAGTTCCACAAGCACCACAGAGAGAGAGAGAGAGAGAGAGAGAGAGAGAGCATACACAAACAAAAAAATGAAACAATACGGAAAAATGAATGTTTTTTAAAAAAATTCAAATGAAACAAAACTAACTAGAACAGAAGGGAAAGAAAAATGAAATGAAATGCTTTAGTGCTTCGTGTCCATCTCTAGACTCAGGAAATAATAGTTTACCATAAGGAGTCACAAAGAAATGGCTAACCATGTAATTGGAAAATGTGTTGTATCAATATAATGGAGCCATGGACTGACTAATTTTTGAACGTGGAGCATCTTTCTACCATCTATATTATTAACATGGCTATAGCTTTAAATTGAACTTGATACATGATAAAAGCAAAAAGTACATTGCTTATATACTGCCCCATAGTGCTTAAAGCACTCTCTGGGTGGCTTGTAATTTATTTTTGCAGGCTACACATTGCCCCCACCAGTGAACTGGGTACTCATTTTACCAGGCTCGGAAGGATAGAAGGCTGAGTCAACCACGAGCCCAGTAAAAAGGAAAAAAAGGTAAAGGTTCTTCATGCATATGTGTGCTAGTCATGTCCGACTCTAGGGGCGGTGCTCATCTCCATATTCAAGCCGAAGAGCTGGTGTTGTGCAAGTCCATGGCCATGTGGCCGGCATGGCTGCAAGGAAACACTCTTTCACTTCCCAATTTTCACGGCAGTACCTATTTATCTACTTGCATTTACATGCTTTCAAACTGCTGGTTTGGCAGGAGCTGGGGTTGTCAGCGGGAGCTTGCTCCGCTGTGTGGCACCCAGGATTTGAACTGCCAAGCTGCTGACTTTGCAGCCAACAGTTTTCGGAGCCTTGTTCCACTGAGCCACCCCACCCCACGAGCCCAGTACCTGGGATCAAAACCCAGGTCATGAGCACAGTAATAGCTGCAGTGTAGCTGTTTAACCACTGTGCCATGAGACAAAGAGTATCACTTAATATTTCAGGCATGTTTCAGAAGAAGAGCATATGCTACACATGCAAAATTGCTAGTCAATCCTTGGTATATCCAAAAGTCCTGGAGAACCAACCCTTGATGATTGCTGGCTGCTATAAACAAAGAGGACCCAATTTAGTTTCCAGAAAATGCATGCCCCCATTTTCCTGCCATCCAGGTGTCTCTAGAACAATGACCTCCAAGCACTATAAAACTTGATAACAGTCTGTGGTGACTAGCCATCAGAGACTCAAACTACTAAAGAGTGTCATAAACTTTTATAGTATGCAGTGATCACTGATCAAGTGTTATACTTTTGACCTTGATGTACGTGAGTAGCTGGAAAGCAGGGAAAATATCAATCCAGCACCACAATTGGGCATAATAAAACCTCAAACTCACATTGTTATATTTTATTTTACCCACAATAAAATAATATATAAACCCTGCATTATTTTCTAAATTCCATTCTAAGTACAAATCGAAAACTCTGTTTACTTCCAGTGCTGTATCATGGTTTTATGCATAGAATTAAATTGATTTTATTAAGTAATTTCTCTTAAATAGTAAGCAAACAGTGGGCAGACAATGATAAAGGGAATACTAGGATCCTTCCACTTGTTTTCTTTTTTTAAGAAATGCACTCGCATGTGACAATCAGATTAATTGGAAAGACTATCTGTGATTGCATAACCTAGTATGTATAACCATGTGGAGTACAAGCAGCTTTAGAAAGAACTTAGCAAAGAGACCTAAGGATGAGTAATGACTGATGTTATGATAAAAATAGCACTGTAAAGTATTACAGTGATCATTTTGTTTCTTTGGTGCTTTAACTTAAACACCACCATTGTATAATAAGTTTTAATTTAGAGTCACAGGACAATTTTGTAGTTCCATTAAGGACAGATATAATACTGTAGATGATGAGTACAGCATTCTGCAAAGTAAGCTGAACCATTCAAAAGCAACAGAACTTTTTATAATAACATTTATATTATTCATGAGTTTTGGAAGAATTGAATTACAAATTAAAACTTCTTTATTCAACTGCTTGTGATTTCTGAAATACACACGAATGGTTAAAATTAAAATAAACAATATGTAATTAAAGGAAATTTACTGAGTACTTGAATGAGAAAGTTATTATTTAAAAATAATAAGACCACAAGACTAACCTGTGCTTCCTGAGGTACTTGTGCTGCATCTATTCTGTCCGCAATGTAACCTGTTAACTGTCGATCAACGAAGCCAAGAGATTCTTGAATTAACTGAAGGGTTTTATCAATTTCCTGGGCAGAGTGGATACTTTGCTCAAGAACCTTATGTCTTCTCACCGCCTAAAAAGAAAGGTGCAGGAGAGATTAGACACTGAAACTTTTAAGAATGCCATTCAAAAGCACAAACACTGTACAGTTTCCAGCTGATACACAGGCACCTTTTTGTAAGACAAATTTCGCCTCTTTTTGCCAGCCATTTTGTATTGTTCAAAAACTATCACAATGAATACTAAATATTATACACTTGTCAAGAAAACCAAAGCAAATATTGAAGAATTCTATAATGAGTAGAAGACAGCAAAATTAAATGAAACCATTCCCTTAGGTAATTTTCTCAGTCTGAGGCTTCACATACCTCCTGATCTCATTATATACCTCAAGGGATTTCCTTTGGTCAGAACAGAATTACCGTCATCACAACCCAGTTTAAGATAATCCACTGCAATAAGTGAGAGGGATAAAAGTGAGAGGGATAGAAGTTCTTGTTCTTATGTTCTTAAGTTCTGTTTATAAAACAAACTGTCATGTAACCTTTAAATACATTATCAAAACATAGATTTAGTAACAGTATTCAGAAGAACTAGGTTCTTTTTTTATCATTGTGCATTCATAGGTCATTCTTTGACACTCTCTTGATGTAGAAGTGTACCACCACATGTTGAAAACATTCAGGAACACAGTAGCTAGACTATTTATAATGTGACAGTACTCCCCCACTTATTGCTGGAGTTTGGTGCATGACCCACCCATGAAAAAGGAAAATCCGTGAAATGCAGACGCCTTAGTAAACTGACCTTGGGCCTCAGGAAACCTTGCTGTCAGGAGCTCAAGGTCTGTTTGCTGATGCGTCAGGAGGGGGTTAAAAACTTCTTTTTGGTAACAGCAGCCCAGCAGCTCAAGGTCAGTTTGATGAGGTGTTAGGTGTACCTCTCTTTGCAAATGCATCTGGCAGGTGCAGCCCCAGCTTTGTTTGCTGAATTGTCAGGTGGGAGTTAAAAACCTCTCTTTGGAAGCGAAATGTAGACACCTCAGCAAGGGCTGCTCCTGCCAGCTCCACCTCAGCTGTCAGGAGAGGATTAAAAACCTCTCTTTGCAAGTGCAGCTGGCAGGACCAGCTCCAGGTCTGTTTGTTGATGTGCTAGGAGGGGGTTAAAATCTTTCTTTGGAAGCCTGCTTCTCTCAAGAAAAAAAGTGATATACTGAGACCGTAATATATGGATGGCATTGTGGTAGGGGACTACTGTATCACAGAAAAGTACATGCAAGTTTGTTTGCTTGAAATTCTGTCACTGTTTGGTTAAAGTGTACATTTCTTGTCATGCCTAATTACAGCTAATTGCCAAGGTGCCAGGATACATCTCAGTTGTGCAATTAGGTGTATGACAAGGAGTATGACTTAGATATGCACTTGCGTTTTATCAATTACCTATGGAAAGTCATGCCACTCTTATGTTAACACTAATAGGATTTGGGTCTTTAAATTATCTTATGACATAATTTTTGATAGTCACATGATTTTACATACAGTTAATAATGACATCTTTCATTTCCCTTTGCCCTAGTATCAATACTTGACTGTTTAAGATAACTTTCATAATTATCATAATTATTTATGTTAACAGTATAGCATTTAATCATTTTTTTGTTTATAAGGGTAATTTTCATTCTATAAGAGTCTCTGAGTGGCTCATTGTAAATTAAATGTGCATTATTGTGCCTAGGTCTCACAATCAGAGCAATGGAGAAATCATTTCCTGAAATCATTCACCACCTGGAGAGAAAACAATCATGTCCCTTGTATTCACCCCATGACACTTGTTTAAAAAATTGCAGTGGAAAGCACTGAGTGCCTGAGTGTGGTAACCGGTCATTTTAATATCTTTCTTACACCCTGCAACCATCACAGTTCCAATACTCAAGTGTGTTGTCAGAGCTCTACAATATTCTAATTATACACACAGATCTGTTGCCATTTTAGTCAGTAGATGAGAGGAAAGAGGAGAAATTATTAGATTGAAAATAAGTGCCTACAACTATAAAACTGTTAGTTGGAAGAAAGTATAATAACATGGGTTATTTTTCAAAGGCCAAATATGTAATTCTCAGTATTTTTATTCAAAATAACTACACAATACCCAATGGCATACAGCCTTCTTTCTTTTAAACAAATAGACAATTAATATGAAAACAACAAACATAGCGGTATTTTCTCGAAGATCAATAGCATAGTTTCTTTTTCTTTAGGTTCTCTTTTTTATGCAGATACACCGTTCTTCAAATAAAATAAAATTGCAGACGCTGCATAATTAGTTTGCTGACAATTAAAATCACCGTGTATGCAGATGTTTAGTATTACAATGAATCTGTAGCATATTTTAAAAAATACATTACAGGACAACACACACCTTACTATACAGTGAAAATGTACTGGAAAAACAGCAACAACAAACAGATTATTAAAAGTGGATAAATAGCAGCTGCTGTAATTAAATGGGACAACTACTATATATACAGCATGTTTCCTCAGATACAAATAAATCTAAATAGCTAATTTTCTTATACAGACCAAATGTTTTCAGTTGTTATTGCACTATAATTGGTTTTATGTAACTATTAAATCACTAATAGATGTTAATGCACGGAATGCTGAAACAAATCCAACTTATCAGAAGGTGTTCAGTGGCCTCCTGCTCTCACTGAAATACAATAATGGGGAAATACTCCAGTAGATCAAGTAATGGCTTATCAAGAGCAGGCTAAATAAGGTTGCTAGTAGATACCCCATTTGGTGCTATCCTCACATCCAAATGACAGGCAGATGTCAATTGACTCATGGGAGTGGTGGAAGGGAGGGACATGGAAACCACACATCTAATTGAAAGAAAACTATCTTCCAAATAATACTTCTGAATACCACTAGAGTGTTCCAGATTCTGTTATGTGACCTGCAAGGTTGCACATGGTCATTTCCACACTCTCTGGTCATTAGAGTAAAGATTATATGAACAGATTTTAACAGTCAACCATACCAGTACAAAACCTTGTACTCAGGTGATACTGAGATCTCTATTAATATCCTGATGGCAGAACAAACTCAAACATGCCATGGGTGATGAATTCAAACCTAGTAGACAGTCCTGAAGGAAAGGCAATTAGCCAAAATGCAGTAGACAAGGAATAATGGCATGTTTATTTCTAATTTATTCATGGAAAGAATGTTCTTAGAACACTGAAAGACCCTGTAGAAAAAACTGGCAATTCTTCCACCCCCACAAAAGCAGCAAGACCACTGTTTTTTCATCATAATCCATGTTAGGAATGTGCAGGCACCTCCCCGTTCACATACACACACACTTTTCTATTTTAATCTGTCTGGCTACCTCATGGATTAGGTCTCTTGCTGCAGCACCAAAGTTTGGTAGCTTGATTCCCTAGAGTGCCTCCATGGAGAAGAGCCAGACTGTATGGCCTTGGGCAAACTGCACAGTCCCAGGATGCCCCGAGAAGAAAAAGAAGGGAATGTCAAACCACTTTTGAGTGCTCTGTACCTAGAAAACCCTGAAAGGTGTTGCCATAAATCAGAATGACTTCCTAGCATAGGATTACATTTTGACTAAATAAAATATTTTTACAACAAAAAACTTACTAAAACACTTCCCCCAAAATTAACACATTTACAAAAAAACTCTTGCAATCTCACCCAGTGGGGGAAATGCTTCAATGTTTTTCTCAACAGTGATAGTGAATGAAGTAAACATTTACATCCCTTATAAATACTACGAGGGAGTCAGAAATGTGAAAGAGAAGGCAGGGGGTTGGACCAGATGGCCAACTCTATGATTCTATGATTCTATGACTCTATCTTCCATAATTCTGATTTGTCCCTCTTCAGCGCAAGGTAATAACACTGAAAGATTTAAAGTACTACGGGCATTACTCCTAAGTACACCATGTGAGCATTCTTAAACCTCTTGCCCACATTAATAGCTCTAAAAATAGTATGTAGATTTTGTAGAAAGCCAGCTGCTTATGCACACATATGAGTCTCTATAGAATATGTTGTAATCCACTCAGAGTAGCCTATCGGCTAGATAGCGGGTAGAGAAATCAACTACATGAATAAATAACATATGCATGTAATGTTATTTTAACTACCACAAGTACTCACTTCAACTTACTTCCATACTAGTTGTATATCTTTTCAATATCTTCGCTGAAACCCTGTTGTCATAAGCCATGCTGCTTTAAGCTGATGACTTTATGAGCCACAGAATTTTTTGAGTGCATGTGTGGGATCCTATTCTCCCCTCAAAGGCTCCACAGCCCCCATGGAACACCATTTATTCAGTTTTGAGAGTATTTAATTTCTGAAAATTGGTGACACCAATAAAATCATCCCTGTGGAAGAAATTTTCAGAAATGGCTTCCAATGGCCTTGCAATCATCAAAGGAATTCCACAGATCTCTTTGTACCTTTGGTGGAGGGATCTAAATGTTTAATATCTAAAAAATCCCATATAATTGGAAATGTTTTAGAAACCTTACATGACACAGCTGTATGAATAGGGTTTTTTAGCCATTATTTCAAAGGAAGGCAACTGTATTGTTAGAAAACGAGAACTGATGTGAAACACAGTGTTTGGAAGTAAAACACAGGGGGAGAAATACTGTTTCTTGAAATTACCTCCTGATGCAGGTCTTCCCACCGAGTATTGAACTTCTCCAGTTTCTCATTGATCAGTTCATCTAAAACACCACCATCAGTTAAAGTCTGTGCCATCTCACGGATTTGATTTCGATTATCTTCTGGGTGTTGCATTAATGTTTCCAGAGACTGAAACATTCATAAACTGTATTACTTGTTTTTGTCATTCCCATTAGACCAAACAGAAAAGCATTCAGAGTTCTCATTAAAACAAAAAAGCTAGAAATCTGACATTTCCATCGAACTGGAAGAAGATTCATGAGAAAAATAGAATGTGCCATTATTTTTGTTTTGTTTTGTCCATAAAGTAGTTGAAATGTGACCAGCCAAACATTAACAAACCCCTAGATAGTTATTTCAGTACAATACACAAGGCTTCTACAGTATGTTCTAATTAGTTGAAAAAGCCATATGGTAGAACAATCAAAAGAGGCAACTGGAAATTACTGACATTTTGACTCCAGGTCCTGAATGTTTACATGAGCTAACATGCTTGCTTACAGATGAAATATCAGCAAGTCCTATTGTTTGGCAACAAGAACAAATAAAAATGGAAGCTAGTGTTAGGTCTAACTAGCCTTGGCTTTAAAGTACGATATGCATAAGAAAACTTTTTCTTTAGTAGATATTTTAAGAGTCTTCACAAAAGTATTTAGTTTATTGCATTTCTCTACAGCAGGACTGTGGAGATATAAGAAACATATTTATGACCTGTAAGAAGGAGGAACTTGTTGCAAGGTATGAAAGATTACTTCAAATTAATGCCCAGTGATTGCACCTCCACAATCAGCAAACACTGAATAACTCTGAAAGGCTGGTGGACATCACAGTTGTATGATTGCTTAGGTTAGTAGCAGACTGATGGAACTGGAATTCCTTACCTACAAGTAATCCACAACATTAAGTATCTCAAGGCATTTGCAACCTAATTAGTTGAACAGTTACACAGTTACCTGCCAAATATATTTATTGAGTGGTTTGTATGAACGATTTTATGAATCACTACTTTATTCTTTTTGACAACTCCAGTTGTAGTCTAATAATTCTTTGTGCTGTATACACCTATGCTCTTAATATCTTAATTTAATCTCCGCAGACAAAAACATATGGAATTCCAGGAGAACATTATTCATTAAAGTACTTTCATGTAGGTACTTATATTTAACACACAGTAAATGGATCACTAGACTATAACACTTGGAAGGGGAAAGCTAGAAGCCAAAGAGGCTTTCACTTTAAAACTTGACAAGCTTTTATGACATTGCTAATTACAAGTGTAAAACTATGAAGCTGGTTGTGCTGCAGACTACAAAAAAAGAAATTCATATTCAATGCATATCTCATAAGGAGCTGAAGATCCCTGCAAATGAACTTGCTTTCATTAAGGGTTAGAGAGATAAGATAGGGTCTATTGGACCACATCAACTTGGTCTGCCAGATTAGCCAGAACATAACAGACAAGTAAAAAAGAACATCAAGAAGATAGAGAAGAATATGAGTAGAGGAGTAACCCAGATGTTTCAATATAATCAAAAGCAGTTATTTTCTCAACTGATGAGGAGAAAGATGGAAAAGATGAAAGGTATGGAATGTCATTAGAATTACCAAGTACATCTTAAATTTCAAATATTATTAAACAGCACAATACATTGGAAATATGCAAAGTTGCAACGTGCCATGTAGAGAATCAGCAATGGTGATGGACTGGGTGCCACAGCTATTACCACTGCAGCTTATACAGATGCTGGTTTAGTTACTGAACAAGACAATATATTTGTAGTGGTTCACAATAAGCTTATAGAATAGCTAGATCAAGAATTTGATGAACTTTGTGTGAAGACCGAAATTGACAGCATTTTCACTGATGGCCATCAAGATACAATTAAATTTCTGCTACCACCATCAGAGAAGAGCATTATTCTGTATGCTGTGAGCCATGGGGATAGTATCTGCACCACTTTACTCCAGAGAAAGATCCAAACAGAAACAAACCTGCTGAGGTTAGTGCTGATAATGTAGTGGCTTTCATGAATAAGAAGGGCATTGGTAAAACTATGCAGGCCATTAGGGGTGATTCTACAAATCTAAACACTGGTGGGATTGGTGGCATCATGCACTTTGTTGTGGTTAAGCTTTGCTGCAAGCTGATCTGGTTAATCTGTGCTCTTCATATGAATTAGTTGTCCCTGAGCCACTTGATCATGACACTAGATGGGAAGACCAGACCAAACAACAAATGAACTGGTCAAAACTGGGAAGATGCTAGACAGTGCCCAAGAAATAGAAATTGCTTCTTCATTCACTAAAGTTGAAGTGGAGAGCCTCTCATTTCTCTTAGTCACAGTGTAATGAAGGATTTGTCAACAGATCAAGCCTATGGGTACAGGATTACAAAGGCCATATGAACAGGACTGCTTCCCATAAATCTTTCCCATCTTGAAACTGGTCAGTGAGTCACTCAAGGTGGTTAACAACTGCAAACAGGATTTTCTGTATATGAGTATCAAAACATGGTTTTGAGGGCAAAACCCTCCAAAACGTAAGACTGATAGTAGAGTACATTGTTGCTGAGCACTTTCCCTGCTGGTTCCAGATCAAAGTAAAACACTCTTGGGTTGAAGGCGCATGCCATATGTTGTTCCAGTTCCAGCTCCTCAGAATCCAAAAGAAAGCTGTAGTGGATGTTGTTTTGCCAACCATCCAGCGTTCAGCATGGCATGCATTTAACAAATTAATCACTCCTGTGCTCCAGTGACATAGATGAGAGAAAAGCAGGGGTGCAGAATATTGACTTAAGGAGTGGAAATGATTTCCTGGGGGGGGGGGTATTTCTGGTATGTCCCAGAAAGACGCCTTCTATGAATCCTCATGCTTCTTCCCTGTTAGAACTCATAGACTGGTCTCAAAATGTATATGAACCTCTTTTGGCATCCAAATTCATGATATTGGAAGTCAATAAGTTTGTTAATGAACCTATGCAAGTTTCAAAGTGGCCATGTCATGGACAGTCTTTAGAAAGAATTGTGAAACAAGTCACAGAGGCAGCAGGTAAAGTATATGCAGCCAAAAAGGTGAGGGATATATAAGAGGTCAAGAAGCAAATTGGTGGTTGATGTCCAAGAATGACTTAAAACAACATTTAATTAAACTTTATTGCTTACTTTTGCATGTTGTTGATCTTTGTTTAGAAATATATGTTTTGTTTTATGGCAGCTGCATGTTTCATACAACAGAAAAGACATGTTTCTTATGATTATATGCTGTTTTCCAAGAGCAGTGCATGTGCCTTTTGTTCAAGTGCCAATTTACCAAATTAAATGTGGTCCAATAAAAAATAATAAAGCAGATTTGAATTTCTGATATCAAAATATATATTTTAGACTCCTTTGTTTCATTTGTCATTTTGTTACGTAACGGAAACGACAAACGGTAACGGAAATGAAAAAATGTTTGTTCCGTGCCCATCTCTACTAAAGATATATGGGAAGTATCTGCACTCTAACATGATGGAACAGCTTTCATTAGGACATTAGGAAGGGATGTTCCTCCCATCTCCTTACATATTTCCCCACCACCTTTTTGGAGGAGGAGAGAAAAAGTTTTTAGATAGTGTAGACAACTGTAGGGTGATAGGTGTAAAGTCCCTATGAGCAGCTTTCCAGCTTTTAAAACATGGGTGGAAATTTATCCAATGAAATTTTGAACTGAGGTGTCTCCCATTCTGAATTCTGAGTTGCTTTCTGGTTTTAAGATCATATGTGCCTAATTGTTATTATATAAGTAATGTCAGTACTTACATTAAGTGCCTCTGAGATCTCTTCTGCGCCCTCTTGAATATTTTCAGTTGCCTTGAGTTTTGATTCTACTTCATTCAGCCACTTGTTTTCAACATCTAAGTACAACAGCAGTTCATGCCAACATGCCCATACCTCCTAACGAAGTTTTAAAATGAGAGATTAATTTTGTTCAATACTTCAGTAGGTAAAAATCTGTTTTGTTTTATTGACATTGAAAGCATCTTGTTTGTTCAAATAAAGCACATAAATATTTCCCTCCCCTGTTACCAGGGCATATGTGGACTAATCAGAATATTGAGACATCTCAAAGTTATGGAATACATTAAAAGTTATCAATTGGTTGCTTCCAATGAAATAATTGCATCCATATTTCCTATTCCATAATTCAGCCAATGCTGATTATGATCAAAATTAACTTTCATTCCTCCTGACTTACTTTTCTAGTTTTTCTTTTTTAACAGCTTTATTTCACAACTGTTAGAGAAACCAAAAAGCTTGATGAAAAGATACAAGAGAGACAGAGTGATAGACATAGAGACAGGACATACAAACAAACAAAAAACAGACAAAAACAGACAAAACATTGTGGAAGATTCAGAACAACTAGATTTGAATGTGAGCATTTACGGATCAAGTCCACTTCATTAGAGATAAGGGTAGGAATATATAACTGACATGTTCATACATAGTCCTATAGTTATGCAATAGAATTTAATAGGCTCTAAATAATTACCAGTGTAAAAGGTAGTAATAGCATAGCTGACATAACACCCCATGGGAATCCACATAGGATTTTGCATGTGATAATGACTTAAGTGCCCTTGACTGACACTCATTGTTTAAAAAAAAATAAAAAATAAACATCCAGTTTATGAATTGTGCTCCTGCATTTATGATTTATAAAGCTACGAAATGTCCTGAGGTGTGTGCATAACATTGTGCCCCTATTGCCAGCAGGAAGAGAGATGTCAAGCTTTACACAACCAGGGGGAGACTGAACATTGAAACACCAATAGCAGCAATACCCTGTTGTGCTTACTACTCGGGATGGGCATAAAATGGAAAAATAACTTTTTGTTTTGTTTCATTTAATTTCGTTTTGTGCCCATCCCATTTTGTTTCATTTTGTTTCTTATGCATTTTTTAAAAACATTCTGTATGAAACAAAATGAAATGAAACAAAACGGCTGGGTCCTAGAGGCACCAGATTTGGTACCCAGGAGCCATTTTTAAAGGACTCCTGCCAAGCTGTCAATGGCTGGACACCTTTAAAACTGGCCCAGTTTTAAAGGGGTCCAGCCCATGACACCTAGGCAGGAGCCCTCTGAAAATGGTTGAGTGGGCAGTTCCAGGTGATAGGCTGGACCCTTTAATATGGTCCAGTCGGCACCAGGGGGATCTGCTGGTGTCGACTGGGCAAGTTTTAAAGGGGTCCAGCCCATGACAAATCAGCAGGAGCCTTCTGAAAATTGCTCCCTGGCTCCAACTGAGAGGAGGCTGGAAGCCAGGCTGAGAGGATGCAGGGAGCAATGGAGTGGGAGCGGTGACCCACCTCCTCCCCTTCCCTCTCCTGGGCTCCAGTGGCAGTGGCCACCCTGCAGGTAAGTGACCCCTTTTACAAATAGAATAAAACAGTTCATTTCAATGGAAAAACAACTGGTTTGTAACAAAATGCTGCTTCCTTGTTTCGTTTCGTTTTGTTACATAACAAAATGACAAAACAGCATTTTGTTTTTCTTTTTGCTGCTCAATAACATCACTGCAGATATAATCCAGTCCTTTTAAGTGGGTCTTTAACAGTTGTGCATACCTTATACCAGTTGTTTCTCTTTCAAGTATGGTTTTAGCATTTTAAAAAAATATTCCTTCTCTCTCTTTTTAGTGGTCTAATACAGGTGTCATCAGCCCTTGCTTCCCTCAAACAGTGACTTTTCAGACCATTCTGGCCCAAACAATGTCACACAACAGCAGAATACATTTACTTTTTCCTCTACTAATGTTATCCATGTCACCCTTTTGCCAGTAACTCCCTTCTGCACTCTATATGGGGAAGGGGGAGAGACAATCTCTCAGCAAAATAATTATTGGACATAAATCTGACATCAGGAATGGTAATACACAAAAACCTGCTTCAAAACATTTTCATCTACCCCAAGGCTCTTTGAATGACTTCAAAGTCTGTGTTGTGAGGATTAAAAAGTACAAAAGAAGATTTGAAAGAGAAACAGCTGAGATAAGGTATACAAATGCTGGAGACCCACTTAAAAAGACTGGACATCAATCAAAGTTCTTAACTCATTACATAGTGTGAAATGCTACATTGATTGATACAATTTGCCAGTTGGGTCAACTATGTTATTGTGATTTTGCAGATGAAAATGGAAAGTATTCCCAGACTGACAGCCTAGTCAATTAAAAACGAACCATTTTCATTTTGTCCATTATCTGTATCCCCGCCTGGTTATGGGACCATGTATAAATATAACAGTAATATAGTCTCAGTCCTATATGTGAGGAAGTAGGTTTGATCCACAAAACCTCACATTAAACTATAGTACTTAGTCTTTAAGTTGCCATATTTTTTTGTCTCCTATATTTTATTACATATATTACATTTGACTCTACTACACAGACCAGGTATGTTCCAGGCTTTGGGGAAAAGAAAAATAACAGAGTATTTAAGGGAAGAGCTTTTTATTTTTCATCTGCATCAGATCTGTCCCAATTCTAACTTTAATTTCAACCATTGTATCACTTTTAAACAAAGATAATCTGATACATTACTTTCTCAAGACTCAAATTCTTGAAATGCATACTGTAAAATATATATTGTATAAATATAGTGTGTATACTAAAATACAAAGTTGGCCCCCACAAATAGTGCAGAAGCAAAAACCTCTGAAAATAAAACTTGATTAAATGCTAGTTATTAGCTTTATTGTCACTTGCGGCTCTAATATTAGCTAGAGAATGTACTAACCTCTAATGTTTTGCACTTTCCATCAAGCCTGCTGCAGAGTCGCTGGTAGTGTTTAGTTAGAACATCAAGCTCCTTTTTTAAGGCCTCATGAGCTGCAGGTGGAGCCCTTGCTATAAAATTGTTCACAGAGTCTGTCAGAAGCTTTACTTTCACCTCTTTCTGTGTAGCCTCCTCTCTTGCTCTCTGGAAACAAAGAAATGTATAATAATTGTTATGATCTCTGAAGAGTCAACAGGAAACAACCTGGACAGAAATTCCGTACAGTACATTTGAAAATAACTTAATAATTCATGGAACATAAGTGATAAACGGAAAAGCCCTTCATGAATTCGCCTTCAGCCACTGATGAATTGCAGAGGCTTCTATTTGCAGACTTGTCATAATTAAGCAACATTTAGACTTCTTGCCAGGTGATCAGCAGCCACAATGCTTCTCTCCCATCTACTCATTATCCTACACATGTTCTTTGGTTTCCTGCTGTCCTGCTTGCTAAGTGGCTGCTGCTGTATTGGCAGTGGGAAGGAGGGCTTGGATGTTTGTGGGTACACAAAAAGAAGGAAAGTTGTGGGGGTTGTCTGGCTGTCAGGCAAGCAGTTTGAGAAAAATGAGATGCAGAGGGAAAGGGATAGAGCCCATTAATCTGTTTAAGATTCATGGCAGTATGGATTGCAATATCTAACAGACTAGGGCAGGATCTGAATCATTTTGGAATTTCTCAGATATTGCCAAGGAATTATTTTGGGAAACACTTCAAGTGTGTAACAAACTAAGTTGATCTAGAGCTGGGGGGATTCATTTATTACTACTAAGCTGCAGAGGTTAAAAGAGAAGGTGCACAAGCAAGAAAATAGCTGAACTTTGTGAAAACAAAAACCATGACTGCCAAAAAATTGTTCCGGTTGAGAATATTACAGCTAACATTGTTAATCCTTAACTGTCATAACATGGTTAAGGATTTTTATGCCCTCATTTAATTATCAACCCAAAGGGCAACTATAGCCAAGATATCAGGAGAAGCCTCAAGCTTAGAAGGGCAGCAATGAACGAATTAGCAAAATTCCTTAAATGTGGAATTAGAGATTGGATGACAGTTTTAGGGCTACCATTATGGGTAACATGGACCACAAACAAATGAATTCTAAATAATCAAGCCTGAACTTCCATTTAGAAACTAAAATGCAAAGCTGAAGCTATCACAATTTTGTAATCATGAGAAGATTAGACACAAGACAATGATGGCAGGAAGAGGTGAAGGTACTGGAAATGAATCTGAAAATGAGATGAACACGAGAGGGATTGAATCAGGAAAATAAGCCATATCCTTTTTTTTTACAAGAGCAAACAGCCCTGACTAGGGTAGTTGCAGTTCATAGGCTCATAAGAAAAGGAAATCACTGAATATCTTTTTGAATGTCAATTTAAAAACCACTATTGGTTATCTTTCTCACATAATAATTAAAACGGGAACAACAATCCACTGTGAGATGGAAGAAGCAATTTCCTATAGTACTGCTGCAAGTACAACAAAAGGACAGATGGTCATGTAGAGATCTCCCCCACCACCACCACCAAATCATGCTATGTTGTAAATGTTGTCCATCTTTACAATTAAACTTCAGGGTCATATTTTTGCATTTCTGCTGTTAAATATTTATGGTGCATGTGGAATGGCAAATATATATATATTGGCCAGGATCCTATGGTGCAATTATGGCTGTGGGACAGGAATGGTATCAAAGCCAATGGCAGATTGCTGATCAATATGCACTTTATTTTTATTTTTATTTGGATTTCCAGGTGCACACAGCTGAAAGATATGAAGTCACGTGGATCCTGAAATTGAAAAAGCAAGTATTTTAACTTTACCAATCTTTTGTTGTCTGTGCAGACAGAACCCACCTTGTAGGATTTTTTTCAGTCACCATATGATTATGATATGCCTCAAACAGTGATAATTATGTATATTTTAAAAACCTATTAAAGACAATGCTTATTTTTTATTTAATAAACACTGTTATTAGAGACATTACCCACTAGACATAAAATCAAGTATATTACTCTAGGTGCCTGTTCAGTGTGCAGGAGGCCTTGTAATTGGAATAGCAGGGATGAACATTTATTTCAGTTTTGGCATCTCTGTTTCTCATGTTTCTAATCTTGCATTTGATTCCTCCTGAACTTCTTTCCAATTTTGAGTAAATCCTAACCTTTGAGGTCTTTTTTCACTTGTCTATTCTTTCTATAATTGGATAGACCTATTCATTTGATAGATTCATGTACAAAAAACAGTGTGGCTTTGTTGAAGAGAAATACAGGAAATGAGAAGAAGCAGTTGATTAAAAAGAGGCAGAATTAAAGCATCAGCACATTGGTTACAATCTTGATGCTTTCTTCATACAAGTAGAAGGCAAATGGTATTACATTCCCTCACTTCAATCTAGAGATTAAAGAGTCCCAACTGTAATTCTTTAAGCTGACTGGTACAAACCTGTGCACACACACACCCCATTCACCATGGCAACTTTTTAATTACAAGCCCAAAGCAAATGAATATTGTGCCACTTGCCTTCTGCCTGAAAGAGGGTTTCAGCCACAGGTTTGAACAATGATGGTGTGTGAAATTAACACAGTATAGTTACTAGAATAGAAACAGCTTTTTGAAACTTCCTTACAGGACTTTTTTTCATTTTCATTTACAGGAACTCAAGGCAAATCACTTTTACTGAACAGGGAGTATGTTGTTTTTGGAGACACACAGAGAGATACTCCAAAAGAGTACTGGGTTTAGACACTAGAAAGAGAAATAGACTATGGTCACATGGCTGAAATGTTCCCCTTTTCCCCAAGACATTTCATCCTTTATTTGAATTCCTTTGTGGTCACATGGCATGTATCCTGAGTAGAGATAGGCACAAAACGCCAAAATGGTGTTTTGTTTCATTTTTCATTTTGTTTTGTGTTTTGTTTCGTTTGGGATGAAACAATTTTTTTAAAAAAACAATTCATTTCATTTCTTTTTTGTTTTGTTTTTCATTTTTTCATTTTTTCATTTTTCATTTTTTTTACAGCCAACCAGCTCAGTCAGTCGGTGCTTTTTTTAAAAAAGCAAGTTCCAATCAGCTGTAGTGCAGGCCGATCTGCATGTTATTATTATTTTTTTAATGTTGGGACAGCGGATGGCGGGGGACGGCGATGGGCACAGGGCGGTGGGCGGTGATGGGCATGGGGGGTGGGCGGCAGTGGGGAGCAGCGATGGGCGGACGGCGATGGGCAGCTGGTGGGCGGCGGGGGGATGGACAGTGGTGGCCAAAGGCAGTGGGGGGTGGCAGGCTGTCCAGTGCCCTCTCTCCATTTTGGTGCCCCAGGCAACTGCCTAGTTCACCTTAATGGAAGCACCGGTCCTGGGTATGAGTGCTGTGTTTGTACCTTTTGCAGTAGAGAAACTCTTAGTCAGGCATTGTTCTCATTGCCACTCTACCATGAGGTCCCCAACAGCAAAATATTTAAGGGCTTAGGGGAATGAGTACCATCTGGTAGAAGGATCCACAAAAATGGAAAGCCCAGAGGCCAATGATATAAGTTTTCCAATGCATGGACACTCTGGTCACAGAAAAATTAAAAGATAAATAAAAGGGCAGCTGAGCAATACAATAGTAGTGGCAGCAGCATCACACACCAACTTTCCCAGAATAAGTTTCTGTACAGTCATGCACCTGTGACATCTCAGAACTCAATATTTCATGACACACCCAGAACAAAAAATAAGTAGAAGCCTCCAGGCAGGCAGGAAATTATGTGGAGCTAGCACAGTTCAGAATAAAAGATTTGGTAATGGCCTTACGTCATCTGACCACAAATTTAAATTCCAAGATCAACTGAGCATAACTGGAAAACATTTCATAGGTGTGACAGCAGCAATATAAAGAAGTGATATACTTCTCTGGAAATCTTTACTAGGATTATGTAACTTGCATCTGAAGGTGTTCAACTGTGTCATTGGATAATGTGCAACCTTATGTTCCCCAATAATTTGAAGTAATAACTTGGTTAGTTTTAATAGGCTTGCCTGCATAGTGAGAGATGAGATGATTTGAAAGGGATATAATTTTAAGAATAATAAAGTATGAGAGTCACCTGAACAGTACAGCTTTTATAAGAAATCTAGAGGGCAACAACAAACGATGCTGGCTGGGGGCCAGGCTGGCCAATCCGGCATTGCCAGCACATCTGGCTGTATTGGCCAGCAGCTGACCATTGGGTCAGCTGACCACCAGGAAAAGCAACCGGCAAAAGGCTTGCAGCTGGATCTCCAGGGTCTTTGTTCCCCGTCCACTCTCATCCACCCACCCTCCCCTTGATTTGAATGAGATTAGCTGGTTGCATAAGGGCTGGAAGGGAATTTTTGGCTGCCACTCTGATTGGCTTTGAGTGGTGAATGTGTTTTCGCCCATCCCATTATCTTCTCTGTGGGGCTCAACCTACTGTCACTGGTCACACTTGGCGGTTAAGGCAAGTGGCAAAAAGCCCCTTGGGGTAATAGTAGCTAATAGCGCTTTGTACAAGGGCAGCCCTTAAAATCCCTTCTTAGGTGTAGAAATAGATAGGACAGCACATAGTGATTTATGACCCTTGACGTAAAGCCCGCTGAAGGGCTGCCCACAACTTTTCATTGCTGAGGGATTCTACCCCATGTATCAACACCCTAATTACGTAAAGGGCTAATGCCTGAGCACCACTTGCCCTTTCAGTCCTCCTTGCAGGACTCAACAGTAGGAGAAATACTCCAATAAAGCATTAATAAAAGTGTGGCCCTTTATTGATCCCAAACAACGTGTCTTATCTCTTTATTTTGGGCTGGGTGGACAAAGAGCTTAGGCAGATGCTGGCTGACAGGCTGAAGTGAAGATTATGAGAAACTGGGTCTGAGGGGAAAAACTAGTGAGAATTTATTGAGCAAGGGAACGTTATTTTTAACTTATGAACTGGGACTAAGTATATTTAGGCTTGGATGACTAAGAACTACACATGCAAGTCATTTCAATTTACTGGTTAAAATCCTATTGATGTAAGACTGATGACATTTTGTGGAGATTTTTTTAGGAAACTGAACATTGCTGATATCTTCCCCGAGGGCCCCATGCAAACCCCTTTTCTATGGGAAGGGAGAAACAATTTTTAGCTAAGATTGCCAAAACAATACAGTCATTCTGGGGACATTTTTTTAATATAAATAATAACTTTTCTCTCCCATTTCATGTCCACCAACACATTCCTGATGATGAAAGGGATCCATGAGAGCCTTGGGAGGCTACATATTGCCCCCCTCCCCCTTCAGCAAGCTGGGTACTCATTTTACCAACCTTTGGAGGGGCAGGGAGGAGGGAAAGATGTAGAAATATTTGATTAAAAAAAACACAGCACCATATATTATGTTATCATACTTTTATGGCATAACGTATGGCAATAGGATTTCTGCTACAAACTAATACAGTGGACCCTTGTATAACAAACAGCTTGTATAACATAAAATTTGTACAACATAAAAAATTCCAGAGATAGGGGAAATTTCCCTATGGGGAAAATCCATACAACATAAAATTGGGATCACTCCATTTTCAATGCATTCCTATGGGAATTTGTATAAAGGAAAATTTGCTTAACATAATTTCATTTGGAACGAATTAATTCCTTTATACAAGGTACCACTGTGCATTATTCTATTATGTAGATATGGTACTTCCTTAATCAATATATAATGTTTATTTTGTGTGCACGTATGTATTACCATTTTCAATTTCAGACCTAAAGCAAAATAAAGTGCTCTGCTTATATACTTCCCCATAACACTGCAAGGACTCTCTGGGTGGTTTACAACTTAATTATGCAGGCTACATATTGCCCCCCCCTCAACAAGCTAGGTACTCATTTTACCAACTTCAGAAGGATAGAAGGCTGGGTCAACCATGAGCTGGCTACCAGGGATTGAACCCCAGGTCGTGAGCACAGTTTTAGCTTCAGTACAGGCATTTAACCACTGCACTACGTGGCTCCTATAGTACAGAAACCAGGTTACTTGGTATGTGTAAGACAGAGCGATCTAATCACACCAGTAGTGGCAGAAGATTTTAAAGTTATAAAGTATAGATGGCCACAAAACAATTTTTTTATTTCGTTTTTCATATCATTACAGAACAAAATGAAAAACGAAGTGCCCTTTTTTAAAAACCAAAAGGAAACAAAACAAAATAAAACAGAAGTTTTCATTTTGTTCCATTTTGTTTTCATTTATTATTTATTTTGACAAGTGCTGATTTCTTTTTTTTTTTTTTACTAAAAAAAACAAACACTGATTGGCCTGCAGGCCAGCTGGTCAGCGCTAGGTAAAAGGAAAAAAGTACTGACTAGTAGGGCTAGTTGGCTGTAAAAATCATAAAAAATGAAACAAAATGAAGAACAAAACAATACTTTTTTTTAAAAAAAAATCATTTTGTTCCAAACAAAACAAATTAAAAAAGATATCTATAACTAGTTCCCATCTCTAGTTCTAAGTTTTAAAACAGACAATGTAGCATATTGTATCTGTGAGGTCTGTTTGAAACATTAACTCTGCATTCTGACAGAACTTCTATAGATTTATTATAACACTTTTTTATTATATTGAAGAACTGACAATGTGAACTAATGTCACACTAGATAAACTGGTATAACTTGTAATATAGACTTCAGATGAATTGAACCAGATATTATATTCAGGTGATCATTTCCACAGGTAAATTATTTCCAATTTAATGAAGAAAAGGCAATGTAAGTGAAATCTAGTCGTATGCAGTTCAATTGAACATATATGTGTATTTATTCATTAAAGCCCACAGATTCAATAGCCCTACTATGAGTTGTAGTCTACTACAGAATTTCAGCTACAGTATAGTATCACCACTTTGAATAGTATAGTATAGTATCACTACTGCATCAACAAATGTGAAGGAATGAATATTTGAAACGTGAAACTTTACTTGTATCATTTCAGACACAGTGGTTTCTGAATCCAATTTGCATGAGGAATCCAGATTAATAAAGCAGTCCATATGATGAAATTATTATAGGAAAAATATAGGGAGAGTACTAAATTTGATATGGGTACAAGCTAAACTCTTAAGGACACACACAAATGCAGTGCTTAAATTCAATGAAAGTATAAAAGAAACCCTGCAACAAGGTAAAGTTTTTTTTAATGAGATGTTACTCAACAGATGTTATATAGCAACAAAATTACTTCAACTTCCTTCCTACAATGTGTAGCCTGCATACTGTAAATAAAAACTGTAAACTGCCCAGATACCGCTTGAAGTGGTATGGGGCTGTATATAAGCAGAACACTTTTGCTTTTTGCCTTTTCAAATTTGAGATTTTCCAGGTAAAACTCAAAGAGCCATTTCTTTCAAATGAGCAGACAAATTGTGCAGAATAATAACTTTGCAAAGATGATTGGATGTAAACTATACAAGCCAGTTTGGATTCTTACCTTTAGTTCTTCAACAGCTTTCTGTAATTCATCTGGTGTTTTATACTCAAAATCCCTCTGAAGGTACTCTTCTTCTGCTTGTGTAATCCATTCATGCATCTCTGACAGATCTTTTCGAAGACCCACAGTCTTATCCAAACCACTTTTCAATGCTGACTTCTTAGCTTCGGCCTTAAACAAAACAGAGTTCATTAAATACTAAATATCCCAGACAAAAAATCTAGTTTGAGAAAGAATTCTCTCAAAGGGGTTGGAGGGAAACTATTAGAACTATTATAATCTGCAGACTAGATTAGCCTTTTTATTTTCTGGTATGTTCTCTTGATCCCTTTAGCTTTGTCTCAACTGCATTTTTTCCACTTGCATTTTGAAACCTTTAGGATTTTTAAAAACCATCTTTAACAAAATATAAAAATCTCTCTAACCATCTGTCTGGATTTTTTGTTCTGCTTGATTGTGATTCTTGCCTTGACCAGTTACTGGGAGTTTTAGTGTTTTGGTTGGGCAGGGTGACATTCTAGCTTGTAAAGTGAATCTTTTGATTCTAAGTGTTGAGTTTTGTGGATCTGTGGACTCCCTGAAAGCACTACTAAGTCTGGAAAGACTTGGCTGATGTTAATCATTATCACCAGCCTGATTCCATAGTACCCAGAAGAAATGAGTCTCCTGGGTTGACCCACTCTGGTATAAACAGGGTAGTATGACTGGCTAGAGAGGGACTCTCTGGACCCAGTAAATGGCCACAGTTAAAGTCCTAATGTCAATCATGTGTTTATTAAGGGTATTTATACACGACCTCTAAGCTGCGCTGCAAATGGCTCCCAGCTCCGGAGCGTAGAAATGTTTCCCCACCAGCTCCGGAGTTTAGAGAAAATTAAGTGCAACCACACCCTCATAAGCGCGACCCAGCACACCTTTCATGTACCTGCTCTCCGCAGGTGAAAATTCCTTGATGCGGATAAGAGTGCCGGGCTCTCCTCGCTTGTCTGTTGTTTTTTTGCCTCCCGCCCCTTTAAGGGCCCCTTGAGAAGGAACCAGGAAGTAGTAAAGGCTTCTTTTGTCCTTTTTTTCCCTCCCTCCCCTCACGCAGACAGGAGCAGGAAGTGCTGAGGGGTGGGGACGCAGGAACAGAAATGAACCCCCAAGATCTCTGGTCCGAATTTAAGGGACCAGCGGATCTTAGGGGTCGTGTGAAAAGGCCCTTAGTGGGTACAAATGTTGATAATCTTTGAAAAGATACTTAAACTCAAAAAAAAAAAAAATCTAAACTGAGAGGGCACAGCCAACACCCTACCTTAATATACACCTTCTTTTAATGTGAACTGTCTATATTCTGTATTTCAGATTTGGAAATAAATGGTGCAAAATGTGAACAGCAAATATAGCTTGATAGTGACATTACATTTCTTGAATACAGTATAAGCTCTAAAATGTACTGTACATAACTCACTATATGTGTTTAGCTGACAATCTCCACTGCCTAATTTAGTAGCCTAGGGTGAGTTTAGATATTTAAAATCTTCAATATAGGCAACTTTTACTATCTAATGTTTCATTACAGGTTTGCCTTTTCCAGTTCAATTGCTATTTTATTCCCTGTGGCACCTTGGAAATCTTTAAAAGCTTTTAAGAGGCAGATGCTTTAAAATGACAGATGTTATAATTTTTAGTTCCAGGCTATTTAACTCAGAAGCATAATGGTGTTTTTGTCACCATTTTTGGGATGTGTAAAGCACTGAAATACTTTAAGTTAAAGCCACTGAAGATGAAACTATTAGGTAGTAGAGTTACAGTATATACCTATTCATTAGGTAGGTGTAGTATTTGGCATTTGTTTACCTCTGCTTATACCAAACACTGTATGTCTGTGAAGATTCTCAGTCATCCAGGTGAGTTTATCTGGAAGTTGAGTCATGACCGATAAAGCTGTTTGGATGAACAGTGAAACGTTTTATCTCTCAAAAAAGAAGTACGGTAGCCATGGCTCAACTTCCAGACAAACACTGTATGATTTCTAAGCAATCACAACACTATCTATACTGCATGCATTTTGTTGTAGTAAATGTAAGTATTATGATATCTACATGACTATTACTATAACTAGTGAGAATCATAAATGGCTGGTCCCACCTTTTCCACTCAGCAGTTGTGCACAGAATGGAGGAAATTATCCCATGAAAAGTTTGGATTTTAATTACAAAGGAGACACACTCAACAAGAGACAGAGTACCTGTTGGCAAATATGATCCCACTGAGCATTCAGTTCCTTTAGTTCAGTCTGCAGCTGCAATGCAAACCCTGGTTCAGCTTCAATCTTCAATTTCCCCCCAACCTCATTAATGCTATTCACACTGGGCTGAATAGTCTGGATATCATTCACTAGAGCCTAAAGAATGAGAATAATACAAATTTCATTAGAGTATTGTAAAATACATAGGGCTAAACAGAGAGATTTAAAGCACTTCATTCTTATCAGTCATTAATCTGTTGATGCTATTGAGGGCAATGTTGAACAGGTATTTTTTTGTAATGCTACTTCTTATGCTCCTTGGACTTTTCATTTTTCTCTTTGTTACTGTTGCTCTTTGTCGGGGGGGGGAATCCTTTGGACTGATAAAGTATTTAAAATTAAAAAAAAAATGATTAAAACAAGTTAAAAGGAAATTTTGAAAAGCAACTCCAGAGCCTGACTCATTAAACCTGTAAAATCATTAAACCTCTACACTGTGGTTCTTTTGAAAAACCATTATGTCCACACATAGTAACTAGTGACAGCCAAGATCCACTGATTCAATACATTTACTCTTGTTAGGCATAAAAAGCCCATTCAGATCCTATAAAACTAATGAAACTAAAAGGTATCCTATATGAAAGGTATCCTAACAGAGAGAAATCAAATAATATTTTACTGTTTGATATGCTGATATTTTAAAATATGTAGTTTTAAAAGTGTCAGACTAACATGGATTTTTGACATGTATGTGCAAATCCAAACCAAAAGTATTGTGGGACCTCAAAGGCTCCCAGATTAATTCAGTCTGAATAACATTCATGGACTGTAGCCCACTTCTTCAGACATATGAAATAAAATATTTAAGCCACATATTTATATTCATAGCAACATGTTTGTGGTGGAATGGATCAATAAGTTGGGATGCAGATACATTATATTTTATTTATTTTAGAGTATTTTTACCCCACCATTCTCCTTGGAAAAACAACCCAAGGCGGCATACAGAATGAAGGATAATATACAGTCCAGAACAATTAAGACATGTTCAAGTATTGAGAACAGGGAATTGAAGGATATCATACAGCGTTTATGGACATTACATTAAAGCTACAAGAGAATGTGAGCAGTTACAGGTGAGTAAAGTTCCATGTAAAGTTATGAGTGATGGAAACTAACATTGAAAATATAGTGTCAATGTAAACCCCTAAGGTTATAATTAGTTATAAGCACAAAGTCTGTGAGATCCTGTAGATTCAAATAAAAGACACATAATAGGTAGACCATCATTCAGGGAAAGCTTGCATAATGATACATAATGAAGATTTAAAAAATGATGACATCACTGGGGCATTTTTGTTTCAGATTTTTGTTTGACTGGTTGCTTGCTTTACAGCAATAAAAATATCATGGCAAAAATATTACCATAAAAACAGCAACATATTATGAAGACAACAAACCAGAATTTCTTTTTCTTTTTAGGTAAGTATCTTAGCAATAATAGAGCAAACGATTAATGTAAAATTGTTTCTTGGAAGGTCTGTATCTAAAATGTCAAAACTTTTATTAAAAACTGATTCTCCCTGAATGAATTTGTGCTTCTGAAGTCCAAAGTTTTGCTAAAGACTTTGGGGCTTTACATTACACTGTAGAGAAAACCAGAACAATGAAAGAAAGAAAGAGAGAGAGAAGAGCTAAACATCTCCAATCTTGAACTCTTCTTCTTCTTCTTCTTCTTCTTCTTCTTCTTCTTCTTCTTCTTCTTCTTCTTCTTCTTCTTCTTCTTCTTCTTCTTCTTCTTCTTCTTCTT